>JAPDFW010000084.1:0-85000 GCA_028826165.1 Anaeramoeba ignava | reverse complement strand
TGGAAACACATTTCTTGTGTCCCCATCGTGCTTCTGGATATTGGAATCCTGGCTTTGGCTCGATTTTTGTTGTGATATGTGTTCGTAAATCAAATGTGTAAAAATGATCAAATACATTTGTACGTGTTTTACCTCCTCCAAATATCCATAGTTTATGATCATAGAGAATTGTTTCGGTTCTTTGTGATGGTAAACTCTCTTTTTCTTGGTTTTTTGGAATGATTTCTACCCATTTTGTGTTTGAAAATAGATATTTTCTATCATAAATATCTTCAAAATTTGTTTCAGGAAATTTATTCATTGAAAAGAGAAAAATGAAAAATGAAAAATGAAAAATGAAAAATGATTTTTTAATTATTTTATTTAAATTTATTATTAAAAAAATGATCAATATAACCGAAAATTTGAGAAAAATCTGATCTGATTTTTACAACAGTTCTTGATTTTTCCACACAAAACTTAAACATTAAAAAGAATTTGGGAGGTAAAAAGATGATAGATTTAAGAACATCAGATATTTTTTTTGAATGATTTTCTTGATTTTCAACATTATTTTTTATAGAAAAAGAACCAAGAATTTTGTGGAAAATCTCCAAAACATGTTGTTTTTCGATTTGAAGAACTTTGACAGATTTATAATTTGTGAATTTAAGTGGGTTTTTGTTTTCATTTTCATTTTTATTTTTATTTTCATTTTCATCAGAATTATTGTTTTCTAAATGAGAAAAAAAACCAACATTTTTCCATAAATAATCAAACAGACTTTCAAGAAATAAATCACTATTTTCTATTTTTCTGGGAATAGGACAAGGGAGAAATAAGTCTTGCAAATCAAGATGAATAGGATCCAAAGAGCAAACAAAAACATCGCCTTGAGGAGTACTAAATATAGCTCTTATATCGAATTCTGTTGGCAAAGGCATTAAAGGAATAAATCCCAGCTTGAGATTATAAGAAAACGGAAATGAATCTTGTTTTTCAAGAGATTCATTTGATCCATTTCTTAGAAAGGGAACAACAACTTGCTCAACAGATAAAAAGGTTTGTGTTTGAGCTGATAATTGAAGATTCAGTCCAAATAATTCTTGGGGAATTACCTCGTTATTTTCTTGGTTTTCCTTGATGTCTTTTTTATATCCAAGATGGAAATGAATTGAAAGCGGAATTTCCCTTGATGAGGTGTGAATTAATTTGTAGTAATCGGGATAATTAATAGAAAGCACATCGTTTTCTGTGTGAAAAATATTTTCGAAGAAATTTTCAGGGAAATTATTTTGTAAAAGTTTGTTTTGAGATGATTCCGCAAATTTGCGAACCAGTTCCAAAAACGTTGTATTGATTTGTTTTTGGGGTTTCAATTCTTCCCGTTGAACATTATGACTGAAAACAGATTCTCCCTTCTTGTCCTCTTTCAAAACATTGTGGAGTTGTTCTTGTGACAAGTTGTGGATCAGTTGATAATAAAAACGAGCGGATTCGCGAATGGAAATCTCATTGTAGTATAAAGAACAGAACTTTAGGAGCTTTTGCAAAGAAGAGAAAATTCTTGGCAATCCATGCAAAAGAATAGCCTTTCTGCAAATATCAATGATGTTTCGACCGTAATCTCTGCTGCGCTGGAAAGAATAAATATAATGCTCATCGGATTGAATGAATTTCAAAACTGAATCAAGCATGCATTGTGGATCGCATGATTTGCTTTCCAAAATCCTTGATATTAAAGGGAAATAATTGGCGAGTTTTTTGGGAGGAATTGTTTTTGTAATCAATTTTTGGAACGAAATGAGAATTCTATATCCGCATGTTGCTGTTGGCGTTTTATCTGTAACAAGAATTTCAGAATCTGGATTTACGGGTTGTTTTTTCTCTGAAGATTCAATTTCATCCAAAAAAATAATTGCGCGTTGGATGAAATTGGGTTGGATCGAAAGAAGATGAACAAGATATTTTTGGATCGATTTACGAACACTTGGGAATTTTAAAAAAGAATCGGTTAAAAATTTGAACACAATTTCCGCAAGAAAACTGTCTTTGTTATAATAAACATAATCTTGAAAGCACATTAAAATTTGGAGATGCGAAGATCTTGGAGAAAATTGAGTGGAATTGTGATCAAATAGCAAGTTATATTTAAGAACCTTATGGATTTGAATTTGAATTGGTTCAAAATAATGAGGTAGAAATTTATCCAAAAACGGTTGAAGAAGTTGAGGAAGAGATTTAGTTCCCCAAATTTGAGGGTCTTCAAGCCATTGAAAGCAAATAAGTTTTTGCTCAATAGATCTATTATTAATAAAAGGAAAATGAATTTTTTTTTATCTTTCAATTTGTTTTTATCCTTATTTTTATTCTTCTTACAATTTATTATAATTAATAATTTCTATTGTTCTTTTCAGAATCTTTTCTTGTGTTTCGGTATCAAATACAAATATTGTTCTTGATTTTTTTGGATCTGAAACTTCGTTTGGAAAATTTTTCTGGTTGAAAATAAGTTGAAGTAAAATAAAAGAATGCCAAATTGCTGGTCGATCAAGAACAAATAATTGAAGATAATATTCATTGATGAAAAAACTGGCATTAATTTTTTGATAAAGTGTTGTTTGGACTAAAGTTTCAAGCATGTAAAAAATGGCAGAATATCCAAAAAATCTGGCGTTTTCAATCAAAACACGAAGCACTTTTGTGATAAAATGTGACAATTCTCTGTTTTTATGTCTTTTTGAAGAGCGAGGCAATGTCGGATGTTTTTGGCGAATAATATTTTTGAAGATTGTAACTTGTGGATCGGAAATGAGTTTGGGCATTTCGAAAGTGTAAATGTCAAATGTGTTTGTGCTTATTTGCAAGTTGCGAAGTTTTTTTTGATCAAAATCATTTTTCTTTTCGTGTTTCAAGGATTGTTGACGAGAGATTTGGAGGGAAATGTCATTATTGATTATTTGGCACATCAGAAGAAAATACCATTGCGCAATATATGTATTTTCTTTTGATGCATAGTCAAAAATATTTGCAAAAAGATTTACAAGAAGTAAAGGATAATGACTTTCCAGTTCAGTCAAACATTGACAAGCCTTTTGAAATGACATTGATTTTGTTTTTACGAAAAGGAAAATCGATATAAATATAAATATAAATATAAATATATAAATATATAAATATTTTTGCTTTTGCTTTTGCTTTTGTTTTTGAATGAAATTAATTACAATTGCTCGAAGTGTACAATCTGTTTGGGAATTAATTTGAGAAATAATTTCCCATAAAGATATAATAATATTTTTCAATTTTTCAGGAAATTTGTTTAAAAAATTATATTCTAACACAATATGTGTTAGAGTAACTAAAATTTGTCCCTGAACATGGGAAGAAAATTCTTTATTCAAAAAATTAACATGGAAATGATTCCATGTAGATGTAAGTATTTCTTCATCTTCTAAAAGGTATAAATGTTCTTGAAAAAAAATGAGAATAAGAATTAAAGTAGATTCTGAAGCTTTAATTTGAAAAGTTTCAAGAAATTTTTCAATAAGAAGTTTAGTAGTTAAATTATCAAGAGAAAAATTTTTATCTTGAAAAATATCTTGAAAAAGAATTAACCAATGAGATTCAAATTGAAAATTTTCCATAAAAATGAAAAAAAATGAAAAAAATGAAAAAAAAAATGAAAAAAAAAGAAAAGGAGAAAAAATTAATTTTGAATTTTAATTTGAATTAGAAAAATTAAAATAAAAAGGATCTTATTTGTAATTTTTATTAATTGGGGGATTTAAAAAAGCAAAAAAAAAAAAAAAATTAAAAAAAAAAAAATAAAAAAATTTTTTAATTTAGATTGGTTTCTTTTCAATTTTCCAAAATTCATTTTTACATTTTCCAAATTAAAAATTTGTTTGTTTTCTATTTTTATCATTGGTTTGATGAAAAACATTTCAACATTTGTTTTATTTGTTTTTGTTGTTTTTTTTGAAATTGTTTTTTTGATAAATGCAAAAGACACAGAACCAAATTGTAATCCAAAAGTATGGAGAAAATTAAATGAAGCTTGTGATGAAACACAAGAATGTTATCCATTTCTTGGGTGTTATGGAGGAATTTGCCAAGAACCCAACTATGGAGAAGCGTGCTATAATGATAGCGATTGCTCAACAGGATTTTGTGAGCAATATTCTATGACTTGTTTGAATCAGGTTGAGTATGTAGATGATCAATGTGTGACGGATGAACAATGCACATCTGGAAGTTGTTCTCAAATAACAATGACTTGTACCGGAATTGGAGCATTAAAGCCATGCAATACAAGCGAGCCAGGATCGTGTACAATGGGGTATTATTGTTCAAACACAACAGGAGTGTGTGAAGTTTCTGCCAATCTTGGAGAAAATTGTTGGAATCAAACAAACAACAGCAAACCTGAAGAGAGAGACTTTATTTGTATGGATTTTGGGGTTTGCAATCTTAACAGTTCAAGTGATCCAGAAAGTATGTTTTGTGTTGAACCTATGAGCAAGCAAATTGGAGAAGTTTGTAGTGATCCTGAGGCATGTGTAGCAGGATCTACATGTAACAACAACATTTGCACTGCGAACGAGAATTCTGTGTGTGGAGATGATAGCGATTGTGGATGGGGGAGTTATTGTGATTGTGGGAGTTCAACGGAAAATAGGGACACAATTACCGGCAAATGTCAACCATTATTCAACATGAATTGTACAACAGAGGTAGCAGAAGTGCTTGCTTGTGTGGAAGAAGTGCATTGCCATCATGAATCGATTTTTGATCAAGGAGGCTGTGCATATAAGGCATGCCAGCATCAGATCGATATTCTTGAGTGCTGTCTTGCACATGGATTTCCTAACGAGTTCTATCCTGAAAATCGAGATGTTTGTGAGTGGTGTGAGGCAATTCCACCTGCTGAGATTTACCACGCTTGCGATGAGTCTGCAGGAATTTATTGCGCAACCAATTTGTTCTGTTTTAATAACATGTGCATCCGCAGCAATTACGGAGCTAAATGTACAGATACTACTGGATGCACAAGTTTAAACTGTGCTGACGAGACTGGGAAATGTGATTCTGCCTTCCGTTATCCAAATGATCCTTGCACAGAAGATTGGCAATGCTATGAAGCATCGAGTTGTGTGAATGGACGTTGCCGAGCACCTGGTTATTGGGAATCATGTGATTATTGGGGATTTTGTGATGTTGGATATTATTGTGATTTTACTGACGAGGTGTGCCAAAACGCAAGTTTTATTGGTGAGTCTTGCAAAGACAAATATCTTCAATCCATTGTGCATGTTGATGCTTGTTCTAACTTTACCATCTGCGATCTTGTTCGTGATGAATGTGTTCTTCCCAATTCTCTTGGATTCAATGAGACATGTGGTTCAACTGATTCTTGTGAAATTGGACTTGCTTGTGTGAACAACACCTGTCAAGAGCAAGTTGGCTGTTTTGATAACAAGGATTGTGCAAATGGATACATTTGTTCTTGTTCTGTTGATACATCATATCCTGGTGCTTGTATTCCTTACCAGAACATGTCTTGCCAGCAAGAGTTCATGGACTTTGTCTCTTGCGCTTCTTCTTATAACTGTTTTATGGGCGATTTCTTTACACAAGGAAATTGTCCTTTTGATATGTGCAGAGAACAAGCTACTAAGTATCAGTGCTGCTCTGCTGATGGTTATGAACTTGAGTACTTCCTTGCTGCTCAAGTTTATTGCAATGCTCCTTCTCCTTCATTTTCCGTGCGCAGTTCTCAGTTCAATGTTTTTGTTGTGTTAATTTGCCTTGAATTTTTGTTGTTCCACTTTTTTTTTTAAATAAAAATTTAATTAATTAAAAAATAATAAAAGGAGAAAAAAATTCAAAAAAAATAAAAGGAGAAAAAAATTAAAAAAACGTTTATTTTTATTTTTCATTTTTCATTTTTCATTTTTCATTTTTTCATTTTTTATTTTTTATTTTTATTATTATAATGGGAAATTCACAAAATAATTTACAAGATCCTTTATTTATTAATCAAAATCAAATTCAAATTCAAATTCAAAGTCAAAAAGAAAATCAAAATCAAAATCAAAATCAAATTCAAATGAATTTTGAAAAACTTCCAGAAGAAATTTTTGTTTATATTTTCCAATATCTTAATGCAGAAAATCTTTTAAAGATGTCTTTAGTATCAAGATATTTTAATCAAATTTCTAATGATCCTTATATATGGAAATGTTTATTTCAGCAAGAGAATCCACATTTATTAAAAGTTTTAGTAGCTCCACCTTCATTAATGACATGGAAAAAATATTATTATTTTCGCAAGAATTGGAAAAGAAAAGTACTTTAATTCATTTCAAATTCATTTAATTCATTTAATTCAAATAAATTCAATTCAAATAAATTCAAAATAAATCCAAATTTAATTCAAAATTAATTCAAAATTAATTCAAAATTAATTCAAAATTAATTCAAAATTAATTCAAAATTAATTCAAAATTAATTCAAAATAAATAAATTTAATTCAAAATTAATTCAAATAAATTTAATTCAAATAAATTCAATTCAAATAAATTTAATTCAAATAAATTTAATTCAAATAAATTTATTTCAAATAAATTCAATTCAAATAAATTCAAATTTAATTCAAAATTAATTAATATTAATTCAAATTCAAATTCAAATTTAATTCAAATAAATTTAATTCAAATTCAAATAAATTCAAAATAAATTCAATTCAAATAAATTCAATTCAAATTTAATTTAATTCAAAATTAATTCATTTAATTCAAATTTAATTCATTTAATTTAAATTCAAAATTAATTCAAATTTAATTCATTTAATTCAAATTTAAATTTAATTCAAAATTAAACAAATTCAAAATTAATTTTAAATAAATTCAAATAAATTTAATTCAAAATAAATTCAATTTAAATAAATTCAATTCAAATAAATTCAATTCAAATAAATTCAATTCAAATAAATTCAATTCAAATAAATTCAATTCAAATAAATTCAAATTTAATTCAATTTAATTCAAATTCAAAATTTAAAATTAATTCATTTAATTCAAAATCAATTCATTTAATTCAAATTCAAAATTAATTCAAGTAAATTTAATTCAAATAAATTTAATTCAAATTTAATTCAAATTCAAATTTAATTCAAATTTAATTCAAAATTAATTAATATTAATTCAAATTCAAATTTAAATAAAAGTGGTATAAACAAAAATTTCATATTACTGCAAATATAAGATATCAAGCAGGTGTTAATCGTGCAAAATTAACAGGAATTGATGGATTTGCTACATGTAATTGGGATGGAACTATAAAACTTTGGGAAATTTCTAAAAAAAGAAAATCATATACATTTCCATTACCTCATACAGGTCCTGTTTGGACTATTGATGTTAATAAATTAGGTACTCAATTAGTTAGTGGTGGAAAAGATCAACAAATCCATCTTTATAATATTCCTTCACATAAAGATATTCAAAAATTATATGATCAGGAAGAACAAAATTTGAAAAAAAATAATGATTCAATTAATGTAATTTATTTTTTGAAAATTAAAATTAAAATTAAAATTAAAATTAAAATTAAAATTAAAATTAAAATTTAAAATTAAAATTAAAATTAAAATTAAAATTAAAATTAAAATTAAAATTAAAATTAAAATTAAAATTAAATTAAAAATTAAAATTAAAATTAAAATTAAAATTAAAATTAATATTAAAATGAAAATGAAATTTAAAATTAAAATTAAAATTAAAATTAAAATTAAAATTAAAATTAAAATTAAAATTAAAATTAATAAAAATTCATTAAAATTAAAATTAAAATTAAAATTAAAATGAAAATTAAAATTAAAATTAAAATTAAAATTAAAATTAAAATTAAAATTAAAATCAAAATTAAAATTAAAATTAAAATTAAAATTAAAATTAAAATTAATAGCCTGATTTGAATCAGCAATTACAACCACAAATCTATGAAGGGCATCACGCACCAATTGCATGTATAAAATTTGATGAAGAAAAAATACTAAGTGGGTCATACGACGCAGATGTACGAATCTGGAACAAACAAACGAAAGAAACGAGGTCAATAATCCATCACAACGACAGTGTTTGGGCATTAGATTATGTAGGGGATCGTTTAATAACGGGGTCACGAGACACAGCATTAAGATGGTGGAACATGACAACTGAAAAAGAAGTTGATCTTCTAGTTGGACATGAAAGTCCAGTATCAACACTGCAGTATGACGGGGATATAATAATCAGCGGAGGTTATGATAATACGTGCAGGGTGTGGGATCTGAGGTCTTCTAAAAGATGTGTTGATGTTGTTCAAGGTCATCAAGGAACTGTCAGTTATTTACAATTTGATTCAGATATTCTTGTCACTTGTAGTTTTGATTCTTCAATTCGTGTTTGGGATAGAAGAAAACTCTCCGCTGCTCCTCTTCAAGTTTTTAAGGAGTTCCAAAAACAAGCTTGGCTTCTTTCAGTTGAATTTCGTGATGGTGTTTTGTTGGCTGCTTCAAATGCTGGTGAAGCTAAGGTTTTTGATTTTAGAAATAAACAATTATTGGAAGTCGAAAATAGTGAAATGCTTCGGAAATGGCAAAATAATTAATTCGTTTTTTTCTTTTTCTTGTTTAGTTTTTGTAGAATTCTTGATTTTTTCCTTTGTTTTTTTTTTGTAAATTCATTTTGTTTTTATTTTTTTATTGATCAAAAGAAATAATTCAAAAAAGATTGAAAAAAAAATTTCTTTCCAAATTTTTTCATTTTCTAAATTATTTTGTTTTTAATTTTGATTTTAATTTTGATTTTCATTTTGATTTTCATTTTCAATTTCATTTTGATTTTCATTTTCATTTTCATTTTCATTTTCATTTTCAATTTCATTTTCATTTTCATTTTCATTTTCATTTTCATTTTGATTTTCATTTTCAATTTGATTTTCAATTTGATTTTCATTTTCATTTTCATTTTCATTTTCATTTTCATTTTCATTTTCATTTTCATTTTGATTTTCATTTTCATTTTGATTTTCATTTTCATTTTGATTTTCATTTTCATTTTCATTTTCATTTTCATTTTCATTTTGATTTTGATTTTCATTTTGATTTTGATTTTCATTTTCAATTTGATTTTCATTTTCAATTTGATTTTGATTTTCATTTTGATTTTCATTTTCAATTTCATTTTGATTTTCATTTTGATTTTCATTTTCATTTTCATTTTGATTTTCATTTTGATTTTCATTTTCATTTTCATTTTCATTTTCATTTTGATTTTCATTTTCATTTTCATTTTCATTTTCATTTTCATTTTCAATTTGATTTTCATTTTGATTTTCATTTTCATTTTCATTTTGATTTTCATTTTCATTTTGATTTTCATTTTCATTTTCATTTTGATTTTCATTTTGATTTTCATTTTCATTTTCATTTTCATTTTCATTTTGATTTTCATTTTCATTTTCATTTTGATTTTCAATAATAATTTCAGGTTTTTCAATAGAAAAAATATCATTATCAATTGGCTTTTGAGATTTTTGAGACAAAGATAAATTATCAATTTGAATTGAATTAATTTCATCATCATTATCATTATCAAAAAAACCTTTAGATTCCAAATGGTCAATATTATCAAGATAAGATTTTTGTTCTTCAGCTCTTTCTTCACGTTGTTTTTCAAGTTCATCAAAATAAAGATCAACCCAATGTTGATATTTAGAGTCTGTAAGACCTAAAAAATTAGCAATTTTTTCACCAACAAAATCAATTCCATTTAAAACTTTTGAAAAACCCCAAGAAAGATAATCCCAAATATCCTCATTGTTTTCTTTTGTTTGATTTTTTGGATTATCTTTTTCATCTTCATCTGAATCAAAATCATTCATTTTAAACAGAAAAAAAAATAAAAAAAAAATGAAAAATTAAAATTTAAATTTATTTAAAAAAAAATTTTTTTTTCTTTTTCATTTTCATTTTTTTCATTTTCTTTTTTATTTTTAAATGCCAAAGAATAAACCTAAAAGTAAAAGAATTCCATTCAAATTAAAATATAAAAGAAAGAAAAAAGTTATTGAACATAAAAAGAAAGCAAAGAAACAAATTAAAAAAATTCCTTATCCTTTTCGTAATCAATTTAAATCAATTTAAAAATTATAATTTAAATCAATTTAAATCAATTTAAATCAATTTAAATTAAATTTAAATCAATTTAAAAATTAAAATTCAATTCAATTTAAATCAATTCAAATCAATTTAAATCAATTCAAATTGTTTTTCAATTTAAATTCAATTTAAAAATTATAATTTAAATCAATTTAAAAATTAAAATTAAAATTAAAATTAAAATTCAAATCAATTTAAAAATTAAAATTAAAATTCAAATCAACTAAAATCAATTTAAAAATTAAAATTCAAATCAATTTAAATCAATTTTGAAAAATCAATTTAAATCAAGAAAAATAATCCCAAAAAAATCCTTCATTGTTTTCTTTTGTTTGAAATTTTGAAATTATTCTCAATTAATTTAAATCAATTCATCTGAATCAAAAATCATTCATTTTAAACAGAAAAAAAAAAATGAAAAATTAAAATTTAAATTTATTTAAAAATTTTTCTTTTTCAAATTCATTTTTCAAATTTTTTTTCAAATTTTAAAAATTATAATTCAATTCAAATCAATAAAAAATAAAATTAAAAATTCCAATTCAAATCAATTTAAAAATTAAAATTCAATTTAAATCAATTTAAAAATTAAAATTCAATTTAAATCAATTTAAAATTAAAATTCAAATCAATTTAAAAATTTAAATCAATTTAAAAATTAAAATTCAAATCAATTCAAATCAATTTAAATCAATTCAAATCAATTCAAATCAATTCAAATCAATTTAAAAATTCAAATCAATTCAAATCAATTTAAATCAATTTAAATCAATTTAAATCAATTTAAAATTAAATCAATTTAAATCAATTCAAATCAATTTAAAATTAAAATTTAAATCAATTCAAATCAATTCAAATCAATTTAAATCAATTTAAATCAATTCAAATCAATTTAAATCAATTCAAATCAATTTAAAAATTAAAATCAATTCAATTCAATTTAAATCAATTTAAAAATTAAAATTTAAATCAATTCAAATCAATTCAAATCAATTTAAATCAATTCAAATCAATTTAAATCAATTTAAATCAATTTAAAATTAAAATTCAATTTAAATCAATTCAAATTAAATTCAAATCAATTTAAAATTAAAATTTAAATCAATTCAAATCAATTCAAATCAATTTAAATCAATTTAAATCAATTTAAAAATTAAAATTCAATTTAAATCAATTTAAATCAATTTAAATCAATTCAAATCAATTCAAATCAATTTAAATCAATTTAAATTAATTTAAAAATTAAAATCAATTTAAATTAAATTTAAAAAAGGGAAACCACATAGAAAAGATCCTGGTATTCCTAATTCTTGGCCGTTTAAAGAAAAACTTATACAAGAAATGAAAGAACAAAAAGAACAAGAAAAACAAAAATTAAAAGAAAAAAGTTTAATTACGTCACAAAAAAAAAAAGAACAAGAAGAAAAACAAAAAGAAGAAGAAAACAAAGAACAAAAAAAAGAAGAATTAAAAGTTATTCAAAAAACAAGAAAAATGCTTATCTATGATTTAATTTATTTAATTCAAAATTGCAATATTATAATTCAAATTCTTGATGCAAGAGATCCTATTTCAACTCGTTCAATTGAAATTGAAAATTATATTCGTTCAAATCCTCAAAAAATTTTAATTACAGTTTTAAATAAGATTGGTAATCTCTAAAAAAAAATTAAAATTCATTTATAAAATTCATTAATATTAAAATTCATTTATAAAATTTAAAAAAATTATTAAAATTAAAATTAAAATTAAAATTAAAATTCATTTATAAAAATTAATTTAATATTAATATTAATTAAAATTAAAATTATTAAAATTAATATTAAAATTAAAATTAAAATTCATTTATAAAATTAAAATTCATTTATAAAATTAAAATTAAAATTAATATTAAAATTCATTTATAAAATTAAAATTAAAATTAATATTAAAATTCATTTATAAAATTAAAATTAAAATTAATATTAAAATTCATTTATAAAAATTATAATTAAAATAAAAATAGATTTGGTTCCAAAAGAAGTTTTAAATTCTTGGCTTGAATTTTTACGAAAAGATTTAGTTGTTATTGGATTTAAAAGTCGAGAAACCAAGGAAAAAAAGGAAAAAGAAATAAATGGAAACGAAAACAAATGTTATGGAACAAAAGCATTAGAAATTATTTTAAAAGAAATTGCTGAAAAGAATATAATACCCAATGCAAATGAATATGTTGTTGGGATAATAGGAAAACCAAATGTAGGAAAGAAATCATTTATTGAAAGTTTAAAACTAAATAAATTTCCAATAAGTCAAAAGATAAAATTCTTTGAATTTACTGGAGACGTTATTTTTCAATCTCAACAAGTCAATTTAAATGATGTTTTATTGAGAAGAAAATTAAATTCAAAACTTAAAGATATTTCTCTTATAAAAGAATTGGTTAATAGAACTCAAAAAGAACAATTAATGCAATATTATAAAATTCCTGATTTCAAAGATGCAAATGAATTTTTAAGTCATATTATTGAAAAAAAGAAAAAAATCCGTGTTGTAAAATTCAAATTAAAATTAAAATTAAAATTCAATTATAAAATCAAAATTAAAATTAAAATTAAAATTAAAATTTAAAATTAAAATTTTAGGATGGAATAAATCAATTAAATGCAAGTTTAATAGTTTTAAGGAATTGGGCAAGTGAAAAAGTTCCATTTTATACTTATTTTAAAGATGAAAATGAAAATCAAAATCAAAATCAAAATGAAAATGAAAATGAAAATGAAACTAAAACTATAGATTATCAAATTAAATTAAAAGATATATTAAATGTGGAAGAAATTTACAAAGAAGAACAAGAAACTCTTATTGATACTTTAAAAGGAATTAATCAATTTCCTCATTATTTAATTTTAGTAAATTTGTTTTTTATTTTAAATCAAATATAATTTATTGATTTTATTAAAATGTTTTTTTTTTGAATCCTCCAATTATTTATAGAAAAATGGATCACCAGAAAAACTTGCTAGTGAAATTTTAACTAAATTAAAACCCAAAAAAAGAAGAATAAAAGATGAAAATGAAAATGAAAATGAAAATGAAAATGAAAATGAAAATGAAAATGAAAATGAAAATGAAAATGAAAATGAAAATGAAAATGAAAATGAAATTGAAAATGAAAATGAAAATGAAAATGAAAATGAAAATGAAAATAATGAAAATCAAATTGAAATTGAAAATGAAAATGAAAATCAAATTGAAAATCAAAATCAAAATCAAAATCAAATTGAAATTGAAAATGAAAATCAAATAGAAAAACAAACTTTAAAAAAAAGAAAATCAAAAAAACCAAAATCAAAAAAACAAAAAAGAGAAACAATTTTAGAAGATTATAACTTTCAAATAGATTATAATTAAAATTAAAATCAAAATCAAAATCCAAAATCAAAATCAAAATCAAAATCAAAAAGAAAAAGAAAAAGAAAAAGAAAAAGGAAAATTTTTTTTCTTATTTTTTTTTTAAAATTAGAAATTAAAATAGAAATTAAAGAATTAAAAAAGAAATTAAAATAAAAAATTAAAATAAATTTTTTTTTAAAATAATACTTTAAAAGAGGATATTTTTTAAAAATAAAAATTGCCAAGATGAACTTGATAGGTATTGAGGGCGGACTTCAAATCCGTCGAACGAAGCGATTCGTTAGCAGTTCGATTCTGCCTTCTTGGCGCTTAAATTATGTTTTTTTTTTCAATTTAAAAAAAAAATATTTTTTCATTTTTCATTTTTTCATTTTTTTTCTTTTTAAATTAATTATGAAATTATTATTATTATTTCTTTTTTTCTTCATTTTTTTATTCACTTATTTTACAAATGCTAAAAGTTATAAAATGGATTTTGAATTTGAACATAAATTAGGAAATGAATGGAAAAAAAGAGGAAAAATCGAATTTATTAGTCCAATTCCATTCAAAAAACAAGGAACAAAAAGAATCAAAATTAAAATAGAAAATTATGAATTAACAGAAAAAGACAAAAAAGAATTAATAGAAAATGCAAATAAAGAAGGATATTATTCAATAAGAGTTCCAACTGATCCACATTCAAAATCAAAAGCAAGTTTTTCAATTGCGTCAATAAAGGCATATGATCTATTACGCTCAAACGGCCAGGATCAAATCATACTTCATTTCGATAATAACGAAAAAATAATTGGAGTTGATTATATAACGAATTTTAATTATGATAAAAACGCTTCTTCAAAAAGTGAAAAATATTTCCCAATAAAATCCCTGAAAACAACAGGCTTTATTGATATTCCTGTTCATGGAGCAACCGTGAATCTTAACCAGGGTTATGGATCTGAGTTTAGAAAGATGACAGATCAACCAGAAGAAAAAAGTTTTTTTAAGAAATACTGGTTTATCATTATTCCAGTTTTGTTGCTAGTGTGTATGGGTGGTCTTCAATAGATTTATCTAGTAGTTTCTAACTAAAAATTATCCATTTTTCTTAAACGTTCTTTTTTCTTGATTAGAGTTTGAATTCTTTCTACAAAATTAATAAAAAAATTTTTTTTTAAAAACTATTTTTTCATTTTTTTCTTTTCATTTTTTTTTTTATTGAAATGAATTTAATTCAAAATCTTTATGAATTTGATTCTGATGAAGAAAGTTCAGAAAATGATAAAAATGAACAAGAAAATGTTGAAAACAAATCAACTATTAATTCTTTATTACCAAAACTTCCAAAACCTCAAATTAACGAAAAAAATGAAAATCAACAAAAAAATGAAAACAATAAAAACAATAATAGTAAAAATGAACAAGAAAATGTTGCAAAAACTCAAATTAACGAAAAAAATGAAAATCAACAAAAAAAAAAAATGAAAACAATAAAAACAATAATAGTAAAAATGAACAAGAAAATGTTGAAAACAAATCAACAATTAATTCTTTATTATCAAAACTTCCAAAACCTCAAATTAATCAAAAAAATAAAAACAATAATAGTAAAAATGAACAAGAAAATGTAAAAAATGAAAATCAACAAAAAAAATCAAAAAAAACATCATTCAAAAAAAGAAAAAAAATTAATAAAGAAGTAAAAAAAGAAGAAGAAGTTTTTTTCCACTATTCTTCTGGTGAAGAATCTGATGAAATTGATGATGATATTTATTCAAAAAATCCAACCAAAAAAAATCTTTTTTCAACAATCCAAAAAACAAATCAAAATCAAGAAGAAAATCAAAATCAAATTCAAAAAGAAAAAGAAATTCAAAATCAAAATCAAAATCAAAATCAAAATCAAAATCAAAATCAAAATCAAAATCAAAATCAAAAGAAAAAAGAAATTCAAAATCAAGAAGAAAATCAAAATCAAAATGAAAATCAAAATAAAGAAAATTGAAGAAATGGAAAAATTTGAACAAATAATTCAAGCAAATCAATATAAAGAAAATCAAAATCAATACAAAGAAAATCAATATAAAGAAAATCAAACAAACCAATACAAAGAAAATCAAACAAACCAATATAAAGAAAATCAAAATCAATACAAAGAAAATCAAAATAAATACAAAGAAAATCAATACAAAGAAAATCAATACAAAGAAAATCAAATAAAAGTGACAGATTTTATGGATTATGGTTATCTTCAATACAACATCCCTTATCATCTTCTTCAAGAAACATCACAAACCAACCCAAATTTATCAAATCCACAAATTAATTCATTTGGAAATAATTATCAAGAACAAGTAAATGATTCAAAGGCATATTCAAATCAAGACTATACAAAATCAAATGAATATCAAATTAATCAACTCAAAAATTTAAAACCTCAAAATCCAAATAAATCAATTAAAAAAATAAAACATTCTCCATCAAAAAGACAAAGACAAAAAAATCATTTAACAAGTCTTCTTGTAAAAGCTTATGATAATGAAGATAAAATTTTAGAACAAAATGAAAAAGGTTTCCACAATCGAAGATCAGCAGCAAATCGTTATGCTTGGTGATCTATTCTTATTGACTTTTTTTTTTAAATAAAAATAAAAATAAAAATAATAATAAATTTTTCATTCCCAAATTTTATTCTTTCTTTTCTATTTTCATATTTTTTTTTCTGATTAAAATCATTTTGAATTTTGTTTTTTTGTTGATAATTTTCGATTAGAAATTTTTATTTATCCATTAAATCTAAATCACAAGTTGGACATTTTCTTTTTTGTTTAAACCATCTTCTTAAGCAAACTCTATGAAACTAAAAATGAAGAAAAATTATAAATGAAATGGATTAATTTTCTAATTTTCTTATTTTCTTTTTTTCTTACACAATGAGTACAAGGAAGTTTGCATGAATTACTTATTGTCATTTCTTCACGACAAATTATACAAATATTATCATGATCTAAATCTTCTTGTGTTGGTGAAGGAAATTCAGATTTCAAAGATTTTGTGATTTTGATGAATTGAATCATGTTTGATAATTTAATTCGAAACAGTTTAAAATAAAGAATAAGATCTTGGAAAAAAATTAAAAGGAATATCACCGCCCATAAATAAAAGGATAAATGCTATTAACATAACAAGAAATTTTAATAATTCTTTGATTGGTTCAAGATAAATCAGAAGTTCATCAGTTTTATCACTTGAAATCAATAGAAATACTGATCGAATATATAAAAAGAAAACCTCTACCACAATTAAAAGAAACTTGACAAAAATTTTTTCATAAATAAAATTCCCAATTTTATATCTTGTTTTGTTTTTTTTTTTTTTGAATTTACTTCAATTGAAAATATTATATGAATTGATGGAAAGTTTTGTGTCATCTCATTTAAGGATAATTTGAATAAAGAAAAATCTATGAACATAAAAAGAACAACACCAAAGAAAATTCTTAATTTTTGAGATAACGGAACAAATGGATTTTGTAAAATCTTTAAAATGAAAATTAATTATTAATTTTTAATTTTGATTTTCAATTTTGATTTTACAAGTGAAAATCTTAAATTCGCAATTTCATTCCATTCTCTTAATAATAATAGTATAAAAAATATGAAAATTCCTTCTTTTGTAGATTTATAACCAGACATTCCAGCAATCAATAAAAAATCAACTAATTTTCTATATCCAGTTTCAAATAAAGTCTAAATAAATAATTCAAAAAAAAAATAATTCAATTCAATTCAATTAATTAATTAGTTGTTTTTTTTTTAATAAAATGTACATCCAATTCAAATTCATTTAAATTTCCATAAACTAATTTTGTAATGAAATTCCAAATAAAAAATAAAATCATAGCTACAATATTCATAAGGGTTAATGAAGGTAAACTTCTGTTTGAAATTGAAACTAATGCTTGGAAAAATTGGTTTTGATTTTCTTGTAATTCTTGGGATAAAACCATTGCAAAAGCCATAAATGAAATGTAAAAATATGATTTTGAAACAAACGACATTTTTAATTTATTTTTGTTTGTTTGTTTGTTTATTTAAAAAAAAATGAAAAGGAAAAAAATGAAAATGAAAAAAAATTTTATTTAAATTACAATTAAAAAAAAAATTAAATCAAATAATTTAATATTTTATCGATTTAACATTGCTTTTCCGCTCATAAAAACTAAAACAATACCAAAAACCCAAGAAGGAATTAATAAAGGAAGAAAAACCAAAGAATATTTAATCTTTGTTTTTCCGATTAAATTAAGAAGAATTAACAATTCAGAAACAAAGAACAAAATATTAACAATCAAAAATGTGATACTCATAGTGAAAAAATCAGGATGGACTCGCATAAACCTTTTGAGAATAAAGCAAACAAGCAAAGCAATGATTGGGAGACCATCAGCAACAAACAAAGGAGCAAAAACTGAAGTCCAAGATATTTTTTTATTAAAATTATCAAAATCCAATTTCAAAGAAAGAAGAACAAGAAAGATCAAGAAGAAAAACAAAAGAGCAAAAGGATAAAGCAATAAATAGCAATCAGTAATCAGTGTATTTTTGTTGTGGATTCTCCTGCTTTCATATTTAAGAGTTTTTATCATATGATACACTCCAATTACAAAATAAACAAACATAGGAATTGAAATCAATAAAAAATTAATATTTTCAACAATTGAATCTATTCTTAATCCCAAAAGAACTAGAAATGCAATTATAATCAACGAAGACAGATAAAAGAATCGACTCAGAAAATAATCGTCTTCAATAATAATTGTTTTAAAGGCCATCAGGAAGAACCCAATGAATGAGTAAGTAAGAATAACAAAAAAAGGAATAAAAACCAAAAACCATGAACCTTTAATAATTGCATCCAATTTCAATGAAATCAACAACAAAGGCAACGGAAATATGCATAAAATGGCAATAGAGACAAATAAAGGAGAACATGCAATATTTAGTTTGGATTCAATTCTCTCTCTTCTTTTTGATAATCTGTCGATTTTCTTTTTGTCTTTCATCACTTTTTGGAATTTATTTAATTGTTGAAGAAAAATTTCTTTTGGTTTTCGAACTAAATCTTCTGATAGCTTTTTATTTTCAGAACCTATTAATTGGCTCATGATATTTTCTTGTGGATTTTCGTGTAAATTTTCTTCTTGTTTGCTATAAATTGTTGATAATCCAAGTTTTCCATGTTCATAAATTTCTCCAAAATTATTAATTAATAAATTTTTAAAATCAAGAACTTCATAATGATTTCCAATCATTTGCTTCCATATAAACCAATCTTCCGAGACTCTATTAAATTGTTGGTTAACAGAAGAACAAATTCCAATTTGATAGAATGTATCAAAATAACTAAATATTGTTATAAGAACTTTTAAAAAAAAAACAATAAAAAAAAACCATTTATTATTTCAATTCAGTCCAAATTAAATTTAATTCAAAAATTTTAATTTTAAATATAAAATTAAATTCAATCCAAACTTTCATCAGGAAGCCATGAAAAACAATCTTCTTTTTTTTCTATTTCTTCAAAATTTTCTTTTTCTTCTTTTTCTTCTTTTTTTATATTTTCAATTTTTGGTTGAATTATTAATTTTTGAAGTTTTTCGAAATTAAATGGTTCTTTTTCTTCTTTTCTGAACATTTTTCTATTAACAAAAAAAAAAAAATGAAAAAGTTTTTTTTTTCCTTTTTTTTTTTCATTTTTTTCCTTAAATGCAAAAGTAATTAATTTTTTTTTTATTATTAATATTAATAATAAGTCCTATCAAAAGCAAAAAAAAATTATTAATTTACATTATTTCAATTAAATTTATATTAAAATTTAAAACAATTTAAAATCAAAAACAAATTCAAAATTTAAAAAAAAAAACCGGAAAAAAAAAATAAAAAAATAAAAAAGGCAAAATTTTTTTACACAAACTTTTACAAGAACTGAACAACTTGCAAAAGAACTCCGATTTACACTTTATAATCCAGGATTTGGGCAAGATGTGTTGATTAAAACAGATAAAAATAAAAAATTATATACATATTCATCAATATTATCAATTCGTTCAGAAAAATTTCGTGATTTGATAAAAAAAAAAAAAGAAGAAACTCAAAATGAAAATAAAAATAAAAATAAAATAATTCAACAAGAAAATAAAATTGATTTTGAATTCCAAAAAGAAGAAATTGAAGAAATTGAAGATGATTCTTTTGAAATTAATTTAGACTTTAAGTATAATTATGAAGTTGTTAAAACTGCTTTGGAATATGTTTGCGTTTCAATTTGTAATCTTCCTGTTATTGATCCTAATCAAAATAAAAAATCTCCTTTTGAATTGACTTGCAATTTACTTTCTTTTGCTAAAAAATACGCACTTGGTGATGTTGTTTCTCAATGTGTGAAATTTATTGAAGATTCGCTTGATAGAATTCAGACTAAAGAATATTCAAATTTAGATTTGATATTAGAAAATGAAAATCAAAACAATGAAAATCAAAATCAAAATCAAAATAATGAAAATAATGAAAATAATGAAAATAATGAAAATCAAAATCAAAATCAAAACAATGAAAATAATGAAAATCAAAATCAAAATCAAAATCAAAATCAAAATCAAAATCAAAATGAAAATCAATGAAAATCAAAATCAAAATCAAAATCAAAATCATGAAAATAATGAAAATAATGAAAATCAAAATCAAAATCAAAATGAAAATCAAAATCAAAATCAAAACAATGAAAATAATGAAAATCAAAACAATGAAAATCAAAATCAAAATCAAAATCAAAATCAAAATCAAAATCAAAATCATGAAAATAATGAAAATAATGAAAATCAAAATCAAAATCAAAACAATGAAAATCAAAATCAAAATCAAAACAATGAAAATAATGAAAATCAAAATCAAAATGAAAATCAAAATAATGAAAATCAAAACAATGAAAATAATGAAAATCAAAATCAAAATCAAAATGAAAATGAAAACAATGAAAATAATGAAAATCAAAACAATGAAAATCAAAATCAAAATCAAAATCAAAATCAAAATCAAAATCAAAATCAAAACAATGAAAATAATGAAAATCAAAACAATGAAAATAATGAAAATGAAAATAATGAAAATGAAAATCAAAATCAAAATGAAAATGAAAATGAAAACAATGAAAATAATGAAAATGAAAATAATGAAAATGAAAATGAAAATGAAAATCAAAATAATGAAAATGAAAATCAAATTGAAATTGAAGATGAAAATGAAAATCAACCAAAGAAAAATTAAAAGTGAAGCTTTAGAAAAATTGGATTCTATTAGGAAACTGAAACACAAAAAACTTCTTGAAAAAGTTTTTTCAATTATTGATAAACAAATTAGAGATATTATCATAAACGAGGATTATTTGCACATTTCAGATTCCAATATGAGAGAAATTCTCCAACGAGATACTTTGAATATTCCAAGCGAATTTTCTCTTTTTCAGATGGTTGTTAATTATGCAAAAAACAAAAAACAAAAAACAAACGATAATAATAATGATGATAACAATAATAATGATAATAATAATAACAATAATAACAATAATAACAATAATAATAATAATAATAATAATATAATAATAATAATAATGATAATAATGATAATAATGATAATAATAATAATAACAATAATGATAATAACAATAATAATGATGAAGAAATATTATACCCAGAAACCCAAAACTATATCAAAAATACTTTTATCGAAGTAATTAGATTTGGAGTAATGGATCTTGAGGAAATTAATGAAGTTGCAAAAACAAATTTATTAACAAAAGAGGAAATCAATGATATTTCAGATTTTATTGAGAATAATCTTGATGGAGATACAAAAGAAAATAAGAAGATCATTAAAAAATATAGAACAAGCATTAGTTGGTTTAAAAGTAAAAGAGTTTATATTGATCCTGATTTAATTAATCTATCTGGAATTGAAAGTGAAAAAAACGCAAAAGAAATCAAACCAAAAAACCTTGCCAAAAGTGAAGGGATTGTTGACAAATATTCAACGATTGTTCAAGGATGGATTGGAAAAGAAATTTTTAACAAAATGAAACTTCAATTTGTTTCGACAAAAGAAGATCAATTAACATGTCAAGATTTTCATCAAGTTTGTGATAATAAAAATCCAATTCTTGTTTTAATTCAATCTGGAGGAATATTTTTGGAGGATACAGTTCAGTTGGATGGAAAAAATTCGAAAAGAAAAAAGAAAATGAAAAAGAAAAAGAAAAAGAAAAAGAAAATGAAAATGAAAATCAAAATCAAAATCAAAATCAAAATCAAAATGAAAATAATGAAAATCAAAATCAAAATCAAAATCAAAATAATGAAAATAATGAAAATCAAAATCAAAATCAAAAAGAAGAAGAAAATGAAATTTCAGCGTATATTAAAAAAAAAATGAAATCAATTGAAAAAGATCATCAAAAAATTCAAAAAATTGAAGATAATCAAAGCTTTTTATTCATCTTGAAATCATCTAAAAAAGATCGACAAATGAAAATTGAATTGAAAGAAAAACCAAAGAAAATAGGTATTATTTATTATTCAAAAAGAGGACCTATTTTTGGAGATGGATGGGATTTATCAATTTCAGCAGATTTGAAAACAGGATATTCAAATCCAGGATGCAGTTATCAACTTCCAAATGGTATTGAATTTGGTTCAAAAGAAGCAAGAACATTTTTTACTCAACAATATGGAGAATGGGAAGTTGATCAACTTGAAGTTTATTTTTAAAATTAATCAATTAATCAAGCAAACAATTTTTTTTTGATTCCGATTAAGCAATTTAAATAAAAAAAAGAAAAGAAAAGAAAACAGATTTTTTTTTTTAAAAAAGTCCACTTTTTAATTTTTTAATTTTTATTTTCCATTTTTTAAAATTTTCATTTTTTTCTTTTTAAAAAAGAAAAAAGAAAAGAAGAGAATGAATGAAAAAAGGTTAATAAAATAATACAAAATTTTTTAATTTTAATTTTAATTATTTATTATTTAAAAATGAAACAAAAAACACAAATAGAAATTTATCAGAAAGTCGGTTAATAATAAAAAAATTTACAGCAACAGAAGCATTTGTTTCAGATCTTGTGCTTTCAATAGAAATACCAGAACTTGGACAAGATGTGGTAATTGAAGCAAAAAACCATCAAAAATTATATGGATATTCATCAATATTATCATCACGTTCACCAACATTTGCAGCTTTTCAAAGCAATCATTTACAATTAGAATATGATTATAAAGTTGCCAAAGAAGCTTTGAAATACATTTACACATCAAATTGCGATATTCCAGTTATTGATTCAAATCAAAAAGAAAAAACACCATTTGATTTGACTTGCGATTTGTTTTCTCTTGCTAAAGATTGGAATCTTTATGAAGTTAAGTTTTGGTGTGAACAGTATATTCTTTCTGAAATTGAAAAAACTAAAAGAGATTCCAATGATAAATCAAGTGAAATTAAAAATCAGGCTTTGAGGAAATTAGATTCTATTGTGAAATTGAATCAAGAAAATCTTCTTGAAAAAGTTCTTTCGGTTATTGATAAACAAATTGGAGATATCATTAGAAACGAAGATTATTTGCACATTTCAGATTCAAATCTTAAAATGATTCTTGCTCGAGATACTTTGAATATTTCAAGAGAGTTATCTCTTTTTTGGATGATTGTCAGTTACGCAAAGGAAAATTTTCAAGATCCAAAACCAAATCAAAATGGAAACAGTTTTAATGAAAGAATCAAGGAAATATTGAAACAAGATTTAGCCCATTTTATTAGATTTGGAACAATGGATAGTGATGATTTTCTTGAAGTTCAAAATTTCGAATTATTAACAGATGACGAAATTGATGATATTTCAGATTTTATTGAATATTCATCTGAAAATCTTGATGAAAAAACAAAAGAAATTATTGAGAAATACAAAGCAAAAGCAAATGAGAATGAAAATAACGAGAATCAAAAAGAAAAAGAAAAAAACAAAGAAAAAGAAAAAGAATTTGTTCATTGGTTTAAAAGTAAAAGAGTTTATATTGATCCTAATTTAATTAATTCATCTGGAATTGAAAGTGAAAAAAACGCAAAAGAAATCAAACCAAAAAACCTTGCCAAAACTGAAGGGATTGTTGATAAATACTCAGCAATTGTTCAAGGATGGATTTGGAAAAATACTTTCCAAAAAATGAAACTTCAATTTATTTCGACAAAAGAAGATCAATTAACATGTCAAGATTTTCATCAAGTTTGTGATAATCAAAACCCAATTCTTGTTTTAATTCAATCTGGAGGGAATATTTTTGGAGGATACAGTTCAGTTGGATGGAAAAAACCTGAAAAGAAAAAAGAAACAAATGAATTTGATATTAACAATTATTTTAATCAAGTGAATTATATTGAGGATAATCAAGCTTTCTTATTCATTTTGAAATCATCTCAAAAAGATCAACAAATAAAAATTGAATTGAAAGAAAAACAAAAGAAAACAGCAATTGTTTATTATTCACAAAGAGGACCTATTTTTGGAGATGGATGGGATTTATCAATTTCAGAAGATTTGAAAACAGGATATTCAAATCCAGGATGCAGTTATCAACTTCCAAATAATATCCAATTTGGTTCAAAAGAAGCGAAAATGTTTTTTACTCAACAATATGGAGAATGGAAAGTTGATCAACTTGAGGTTTATTTTTAAAATCAATCAATTAATTTAAATAAAAAAGAAAAAAACAAAAAAACAAAAAGAAACAGATTTTTTTGCTCATTCTTTTTTAATTGAAAATGGGAATAAAATTGACTGTTCATTTTGGATGAAAAAGAAAAAAAATTTATTTCGTTTTTCCGTTTTAAATTTCTTTAAAAGAACCAGAATCTTTTCTTTTTGGATTTTGTTTCTTTAGTGATAATTTTTTTTTGTGAAAATCTTGAAACTTCATTGAAAAATTTTGAGTTTGTATTCAATTGGTAAAAATCACCCATTTCTGTTAGTTCTTGGATCATGTCTTGAGTAATAGGTTCTTCAAGTTTATCAGTGTAAAAAAACTTGATTAATTTTTCAAGCAAAACAGGAGTGCTTCCTCTATAATCATGAACTTTTCCCGAATCATCATTTACACTCATAAACATTCCATGAAATAATTCACTTCTTGCTGCCAAAATCATTTTGTGAGCGCGAATCTCTTTTTCTCCGCTAATAATTGTGAAATCCTTTGTTGACATTTCTTCATATAAATCTGCGAAATCTTCATTATATTGATTCGATGAATTTTTTCCGATTAAATCAGGATATTCAATTTCTTGGCAGAAAACTTGTATTGCGCTATAATTTATAATTCTTAATGAATATAAAAATACTAGAATTGACATGATTTCGTCTTTTGTTTTTGTTTCTAAAATTGTGATGATTTCATAAAGTAATTTCTTCGTTCTTAAAGTGACAATAAGTGAATGAAACGAAATATTGTGTCCATCTATTGATTTAATTGTTGTATCGCAAAGTTCATTTTTCTGGAGAAATTCGAACATATCTTGTCTAATTGATTGGAATTTCTAATTAAATTCAAATTATTATGTTTAAATCATCTTCTTCTTCTTCTTTCTTTTTTTATTTTTTATTTTTTATTTTTTATTTTGGTTTTTCAATTTAAATTTACTTCAGTTGCTTGAAGGAAAAAAGTGCAATATGATCCACAAATAACTTCAATTTCAATTTCTTTTGGAAATTCGGAAAAACTTAATTTTTTTGGTTGAGGATAATTTGCTGTATCTTTTGTTCCTAATTGACCCCAATCATTATATCCAAAAACAATGAAATTATTATTTTCAACGAGAATAATAGAAAATTGAGAGCCAGAACTCATTTGAATAATTTCTTGGTTAGCGTAGTTAAAAAGAAGAGAAAATTCTGTTGAATTGCTAGGCTTATTTAATCCATTATAATCAAAATATCCTGTTGTATAAAGTTTTTGGCCTTCTCCTTCTCGAATCAAGACTAATGTATGACAATAACCACATGAAACATCAATAATTTCTTGATTGTCAAAGAATTTGAGGTGATAATTTGTTGATTTATTTTCTGAGTTTCCTGTTCCTAATTGTCCATATTGGTTGTATCCTCGACAATATAATTTTCCTTCTTTTATAAAAAATATTTGGTGTGAATAAGGTCCTGAAAAAGCTCTTTCGACATTATTATCAATAAGTTCTGGTTTTGTTATAACTGATTCTGAACTTTTTGAGATTTGATTTTGTGAATTTGATCCAACTCCGTATAAGTCACCGTTTCTTTTAATATTTATTTTGAATATTTTTATTTTGAATATTTTTATTAAATATTTTGAATATTTTGAATATTTATTTATATATTTTGAATATTTATTTTATTTTTATTGAATATTTTAAATATATTGAATATTTTGAATATTTTGAATATATATTTTGAATATTTGAATATTTATTTATATTTAATATTTTATTTATTGAATATTTTGAATATTTTGAATATTTTTATTGAATATTATTTTTATTGAATTTTTGAATTTTATATTTATTTATATTTATTTATATTTTGAATATTTATATTTTTGAATATTTATATTGAATATTTTTATTGAATATTTTATATTGAATATTTTATTGAATATTTTGAATATTTATATTGAATATTTATATTGAATATTTATATTGAATATTTTGAATATTTATATTGAATATTTGAATATTTTGAATATTTTGAATATTTATTTTATTTATTTTATTTATATTTTGAATATTTATATTTTGAATATTTATATTTTGAATATTTATATTAAATATTTTGAATATTTATATTAAATATTTTGAATATTTATATTGAATATTTTATTGAATATTTATTTTATTTTTATTGAATATTTTGAATATTTTTATTGAATATTTTGAATATTTTGAATATTTTGAATATATATATTGAATATTTTATTTTGAATATTTTTATTGAATCTTTATTTGAATATTTTTATTGAATATTTTTATTGAATATTTTTATTGAATATTTATATGAATATTTTATTGAATCTTTATTTTTGAATATTTATTTTATTTATTTTGAATATTTTAAATATTTATATTGAATATTTATTTTATTTATTTTGAATATTTTGAATATTTTGAATATTTTGAATATTTATATTGAATATTTTGAATATTTATATTTGAATATTTTTATTGAATCTTTATTTTGAATATTTTTGAATATTTATATTGAATATTTTTATTGAATATTTATATTGAATATTTTTATTGAATCTTTATTTTGAATATTTATTTTATTTATTTTGAATATTTTTGAATATTTATATTGAATATTTTGAATATTTATATTTGAATATATTGAATATTTTTATTGAATATTTATATTTTGAATATTTATTTTGAATATTTTGAATATTTTTATTGAATATTTTTGAATATTTTGAATATATTGAATATTTATATTTTGAATATTTTTTTTTATATATTGAATATTTATATATTTATATTGAATATATTTTGAATATTTATATTGAATATTTATATTTTGAATATTTATATTGAATATTTTGAATATTTTTATTGAATATTTTGAATATTTTGAATATTTATATTTTGAATATTTTTATTGAATATATTGAATATATTTATATTGAATATTTATATTGAATATATTTATATTGAATATTTTGAATATTTATATTGAATATATTGAATATTTTGAATATTTTGAATATTTTGAATATTTTGAATATTTTGAATATTTTGAATATTTAATTAATATTTATTTTGAATATTTAATTAATATTTATTTTGGAAATTGATACTCAGTCAAAAAATAAGTAGAATGACCACCACCAATTATCTCTTGAGCAGGTTTATCAAAAACTATCAAAGTAGGATTTGTAGTAATTAAAGAATCAGAGAAATAAGATTGAGAATTAACAGCTTTCCAATGATAAACTTCTCCATTTTCAGTTAAAGCAATGAAATGGTCTTGACCAGATTTAATATCTTTAATTGGTGATTTATCTGAAAAAAATTGAGTGTGAGTTGTTGTTATTAGTCCAAATTGTTCTATTTCATTGTCAGATAACAAAAATAGTGCATTTTGATAACCTGCTGCAATTCTTATTACTTTTTTTCCTTCAAATTTTGTCACTTTTTCAGGATACTTAATATTGCTTTTGTCTTCTAATGTAAGTTGTCCATTTTGATTCATTCCACATGCATAAAGAAAAGAAATTGTTTCCATTATGAAAGATTAAAAATGAAAAATGAAAAATGAAAAATGAAAAATGAAAAATGAAAGGAGAAAAAAACTTTTTTTATAAAAATTGATTTTAATTTTGATTTTAATTTTGATTTTGTTTTTGATTTTAATTTTGATTTTAATTTTAATTTTAATTTTAATTTTAATTTTTATTTTAATTTTAATTTTAATTTTAATTTTGATTTTAATTTTAATTTTGATTTTGATTTTGATTTTGATTTTGATTTTGATTTTGAATTTTGATTTTAATTTTAATTTTAATTTTAATTTTAATTTTAATTTTGATTTTGGATTTTGATTTTAATTTTAATTTTAATTTTGATTTTAATTTTGATTTTAATTTTGATTTTAATTTTAATTTTGGATTTTGATTTTGTTTTTAATTTTGATTTTGATTTTGATTTTGTTTTTAATTTTGATTTTAATTTTGATTTTGATTTTAATTTTAATTTTAATTTTAATTTTAATTTTAATTTTGATTTTGATTTTGATTTTAATTTTATAACTATTTTTGGATGAGTGTTTGCTTCCAAAAATTTTTACAAAAAAATAAACAAGAAAATATAATAAGAAAATTTTTTGATAGAAATTTTGCAAAAAAAATAAACAAGAAAAATATAATAAACTCGAAATTTTGATCGAAATTTTGTAAAAAAAAATCTTATTGATTTGAAAAATTTAGATCTGGTGACATCATCGATTCTAAAATTTTACAAAAATTAACAAAAATAAAAGAAAATTTACTAAAGAGGTTTTTTTTTGGTTTATTCTTTAATTAGAATTTGATAAGATTCCTTTGTTTTCTTTTTGGATTGAAATATTTTAGAAACATTTTAAGTAAATTTCTTATTTTATTCTTATTTTGTTTTGGAAAAGAAATTAAAATTTTCCTTTTGGAAGACTTAATTCTCTTTTCTCAATTCAATTTCCTTTCTCCTTTCAAAACAAAAATGATAAAAACCAAATGGAAAAGAACCATTTCCAATTCATTTCTATTAAAGGAAATCTAAAAGAATATTTTTTTTCTTTCCAAAATAATTTTCATTTTTCATTTTTCATTTCTATTTCAAAAACAAAACAAAAAAAAACATTACAAACCAACATTCAAACCAAATGATATCGACTCATTTATCCATTTCTCACAAAACTATTTACCAAAAACCTTCTCAAAATATTTTGAAATATCTTTTCTTTCTCCCTAAAAACTCAAATTTCTCAAAACAATAAATATCAATTTAAATATCAATTTAAATATCAATTTAAATATCAATTTAAATATCAATTTAAATATTAATTTAAATATCAATTTAAATATCAATTTAAATATCAATTTAAATATTAATTAAAATATCAATTTAAATATTAATTTAAATATCAATTAAAATATCAATTTAAATATTAATTTAAATATCAATTAAAATATCAATTTAAATATCAATTAAAAATATCAATTAAAAATATTAATTAAAAATATTAATTAAAATATCAATTAAAATATTAATTAAAAATATTAATTAAAATATTAATTAAAATATTAATTAAAATATTAATTTAAATATTAATTTAAATATCAATTAAAATATCAATTTAAATATTAATTTTAAATATCAATTAAAAATATCAATTTAAATATCAATTTAAATATCAATTTTAAATATCAATTTTAAATATTAATTTTAAATATCAATTTAAATATTAATTTTAAATATTAAAAAAATATCAATTAAAAATATTAATTAAAAATATCAATTAAAAATATTAATTAAAAATATTAATTAAAAATATCAATTTAAATATTAATTTAAATATCAATTTTAAATATTAATTTAAAATATCAATTAAAAATATTAATTAAAAATATTAATTTAAAATATTAATTAAAAATATTAATTAAAATATTAATTAAAAATATTAATTAAAATATCAATTAAAAATATTTCAATTTAAATATCAATTAAAATATTAATTAAAAATATCAATTTAAAATATCAATTAAAAATATTAATTAAAATATTAATTTAAATATTAATTTAAATATCAATTTAAATATTAATTTAAATATTAATTAAAAATATCAATTTAAATATCAATTTAAATATCAATTTAAATATCAATTTAAATATCAATTTAAATATTTTAATTTAAATATCAATTTAAATATCAATTAAAATATCAATTAAAATATCAATTTAAATATCAATTAAAATATTAATTAAAATATCAATTTAAATATCAATTTAAATATTAATTTAAATATCAATTTTAAATATCAATTTAAATATCAATTAAAATATTAATTAAAATATCAATTTAAATATTAATTAAAATATCAATTTAAATATTAATTAAAATATCAATTTAAATATCAATTAAAATATCAATTTAAATATCAATTAAAATATCAATTAAAATATCAATTAAAATATCAATTTAAATATTAATTTAAATATTAATTAAAATATCAATTAAAATATTAATTAAAATATCAATTTAAATATCAATTTAAAGTATCAATGATTTCTGTCTTAAAATGATAAAACATAACGAAATTAGAAATAAGTTAGAAATATTCTCAAAAAAAGAAAAAAATGAGAAATGAAAGAAATTTTTTTCATCCAAAATTTATTGATAAATTAACAATTTTTTTTACAAGAACACAAATAGAAATAACAAGATAATGTTAAATTTGATTTCATTTTTAAAATAATTCCTTTTATGAATTTAATGATTTTCTTTTTTTTAGATTTGTTTTTTTTTTTGAGGAAAAAAATAATAATTTTGGAATTGATTATAAATTTTTGATTTCCATATTTTGATAAAATGTTATTGGAAAAGGAATTTAAAAATGATATTTTTATCTTATCAAATAGTTTATAAATGTCAAAGTTCACTTTTAATATTTTGAGTTAATAAAAATTGGATTGATAGAAATTGGTAATTTAAAATGAATTTTATTGAAAGTTAAATTCTTAACAATTAATTAAAAGAAGTTTTCTTAATTATTTTTAATTCAAAATATTTATTTTTATTGAAGAAAATGATGTTATTTTTGATTCAATCAATAACATGAAATGATAAACAAATTCAAGAAATTAATTCAATTAAAACACAAAACAGAAAATGATCCTCTTTTTTCAACAATAACAATAACAATTTTAGATTTTAGATTTTAGATTTTAGATTTTAGATTTTAAATTTTAGATTATAGATTTTAGATTATAGATTTTAGATTATAGATTTTAGATTATAGATTTTAGATTTTAATACAGGAATCAAAAGAAAACAATATTGATTTCAAATTTTCCATTGAATTAAAAAAACAAACAAAACAAATTAATTTAAATGAGTTTTAAAAGATAATTCTTGTGGAAAATCAAAGAAATTTCAATATATTCTTGATAAATTTCAGAGAGAATTAAAAAATATCATAAATAATCATATTTTAGAAAAAGTTGAAATTAATCTAAACAAAAAATAGAAAAGATTATAAAGAGAATCAAATAACAAAAATGGATATTCTTTTTGTTTTTAAAAATTGATATTTCACTATTTTTGCTTTTTCTTCTTTTTCTCATCTTTTAAACAAAAATATCTTGGATTTCTTTTGTTCCACAAATAAGAAAATAAAACAACACTTTCCAAATTTTTTTTTATTTTTCTTTTTATTCTTTTTATTTTTGATTTTTGGATCAAATTTCAAATTTTTTCACTCAGTTTTTTGAAAATTTTTGACTCAAAAAAAATTGATTTTGAGGTGTCTATTAGGAACAAAAATTTCATTTTTTCCGAATTTTTGAAATTTTTGGCTTTAATTAATTTTTTTTTCAAAATTTTTTTGAGGGATGTTGGTGGGGTGAAAAATATTGTATTAGGAACAAATTTTTTTTTTTTAAAAGAAAAAAAAACCCAAAAAAATTCAAACACCCATCCGAAAATAGTTATAATTTTAATTTTGATTTTGGATTTTAAATTTGATTTTAATTTTAATTTTCATTTTAATTTTAATTTTGATTTTGATTTTGGATTTTAATTTTAATTTTGATTTTAATTGATATATTTTTGCCATTCTTCAGAAAGTCTTTTTTCAATTCCAACAGGAGGTTCTGTTTGAATCCTAAATTCAAAAGGACCATTTGAAAGAATATTAATTTCTTTTTCCCAATCAAATAAACCAGCATCAGTTGATTCCTCAAAAGCATTCAATTCAATAACCCAAACTTTTCCATGAGAAACACAGAAATCGACAATATAGTCTTTAGATTGGAAATGATTTTGTAATAAAGGTTGAACCTCTTTTTTGTAGAAATCCACAATCTTGTCCTGAATTTCCTTCTTTTTCTCAACAAGATTTGGAAAATAAACAAAATAATGATATTGAGATAAAGCATTCAAGTTGTAGTTTGTCACAAATCCTCGAAACTCCATTTCAGGCTCCATATCTATCCATTCGCGAACTACAAAATGTTCTTTATGCTTAAAATTTGGTTGATTTTCTTGATTCGTTTTTGGATTTTCTGAATTTGGTGATAAATATTTCAAATAGATATTCATATCATTGTAGATCCTTGAAGATGAACACAATGTTTGAACCACTTTCCTTGCATCTGTGAATTGAAGCATTTTCATCCCAGCTTTTGTTAGTGCCCAAATTTTGGAATTTATACTTTGATCGAATTGTTTTTCCAAAAAAGATTTGTATAAATCAAGAAATTCTTTTTCATAAACAACAGAATCTTTAGGACTTCTGCAACTACTTTTGATAAAAACAGGCTTTGTAGGATCTCCGTTTGTCATTTCAAGCATTGCCTTTTCCAATTTGTTTGAAATTTCATCAAATTGTATTTGAAGTTCGTTTGTTAGTTCAAATTTTTCGAAATTGGATTTCTTCAAATGTTCGTAAGATTGAATGAGAAATTCAGTTTCTTTTTGATTCATTGGAATGAGAATTGTTTTAAATGTTGTTTTCTCCAGAATGTTGATCCAATATTCAATATTTGTTAAAAAAACTCTATGTGTGTAATTTTGGATTAGTTCGAAATTATCTTCTTCGGTTTTTAATGAAATTATTTCTGGTTTCTTTGGTTCTTGTTGTTGATGTGTTGTTTTTTTTAGTTGAACTTTTTTTAACTTATCAGAAAGAGACATAATAAAAAAGAAAGAAAACGGAAAAAAATGAAAAAAAATTTTGAATTTTAATTTTAATTTTAATTTTAATTTTAATTTGAATTTTAATTTGAATTTTAATTTTAATTTTAATTTTGATTTTAATTTTAATTTTAATTTTAATTTTAATTTTAATTTTAATTTTAATTTTAATTTTAATTTTGATTTTAATTTTAAATTTAATTTTAATTTTAATTTTAATTTTAATTTTAATTTTAATTTTAATTTTAATTTTAATTTTAATTTTAATTTTAATTTTAATTTTAATTTTAATTTTAATTTTAATTTTGATTTTAATTTTAATTTTAATTTTAATTTTGATTTTTAATTTTGATTTTAATTTTGATTTTAATTTTAATTTTAATTTTTAATTTTAATTTTGAATTTTAATTTTGAATTTTAATTTTAATTTTAATTTTAATTTTAATTTTAATTTTAATTTTAATTTTAATTTTAATTTTAATTTTAATTTTAATTTTAATTTTAATTTTGATTTTAATTTTAATTTTAATTTTAATTTTAATTTTGATTTTAATTTTAATTTTAATTTTAAATTTGAATTTTAATTTTAATTTTAATTTTAATTTTAATTTTAATTTTAATTTTGATTTCAATTTTAATTTTAATTTTGATTTTAATTTTAATTTTGATTATTAAATTTGTTAATTAATAAATCAAATAAATTTGGATTTGTTTGATTTAATTGAAAATAATCAATTCCTTTTTTAATTTCATCAATAATTCCTTTTGTAATTTGAATTCCTTCTTTAATTTGATTTGAATAAATCCAATATTCAAATATTTGAAATGATTTATTACTTAATTCACTATAATCTGTAACTTTATTAGATTTATCTTCTGTAACAGATAAAAACATTCCTCGATATAATTCACTTCTCATTATTAATATTAATTTGGGAAATTTATATTGTTTTTCTTTTCTTTCAATTATAAAATCATTTTCATTTTCATTTAAATAAATTCTTTTCATTGTTTCTTCAATTTGTTCATTGGAATTTATAATTTCTTTAATTTCATAATATAATTTTGGATTTATTATTCTATTTGAATAAATCATTTCAAATATTTGATTTGATTCTTTAATTGATTTTTGAAATAATTTCTTGAAGTTTTTCAATTTGATTTTCATCTTTTAATCTATATTTCAATATTAATTTATGAGCTTCAATTATTTCTCCATTTTTGGTTTTAAATGAAATATTGCAAAATTCTTTTCTTCTAAATAGTTTTATCAAATCTTCTTCAAGATTTGAAAAAGAAGGAGAATAATAAAGAAATGATTTTTGAAATCCACAAGAAAGATGATAATTAGAAATATCTTCATTAAATCTTAATTCAGGAATTCTAGCTAGAATTGGAATTTTTTGTATTTCTTCAATTCCATCTCCTAATTGACCACTCCCATTATATCCAAATCCTATCACGTAATTATTAGTTGTTAAAATCAAAGTATGCCCAGCTCCACAAGAAAAATCAAGAATATGATCATCATTTGCAAATAATGATTCAATTTCAGTAAATTCATAAGTATTTCCATGTCTGAGAAGCCCATTATATCTATCATATCCACATGAATAAAGTTTTCTTTTTAGATTTTCATTTTCGTTTTCATTTTCAATCAACATTATTGAATAAGAACCTCCACATTGAATATCAATTATTTTACCTTTTGGAATATTTTGGATTTTGGTTAATTTTTTGGATTGCTTTTTCTTTTATTCTTGATTCTCCTAATCCAAGTTGACCAAGTTGATTATCTCCGCATCCAAATAATTCTTGATTTGAATTTAAAAGAAAAACAGAAAGTGAAGCAATTCCTGAAAATATTTTAGAAATATTTTTCATCATTAAAATTGGTTTTTCTGTTTTTCCAAGTGTTTCAGTATCAAAACCAAGTTGGCCATTATCATTTAAACCAATTCCATAAGCATTTTGATTTGAAGTTAATAAATAAACTGCACGAGCTCCAGAAACAATATCTTGAATTATTCTATCATTTGGATCTTCAATTAATGATGAAATATTGATAAATTCATTTGGATTTTTTGAATTAATATTTCTTCCCTTTTGCAAATACATTTCCTTCTTTTGTTAAAATAGCTTCATTAAAAGAACCAATAGTTACTTTTTGAATATTTTCAATTTGGATTTTTGAAGGATTTTGATTTGAATCTTTTAAATATTCTATTGCTTTTCCATTTTTAAAAAGGAAAATTGTTCCAAAATTTCCTGTTGAAATTTGTTTAATTTGATTTTTCATTTTCATTTTCAAATTTAAATTGAGTTGGATCTTTTATTTTATCTGGTTCATTTTTTGATAAGTTTTGGTTCTTTATTTGAACCAAAAAATATAATTTCATTCATTTTCTTTTTTTAAAAAAGTAAAAAAATGAAAAAAAAATTTTTATTTTTTTCTCCTTTTTTTTTTTCATTTTTTTTTTCTCCTTTTTGTTTTTTTTTCTTTTAATGAGTTTAAAAAGGTTTGGGAAAAAAAAATTATAATAAAATTAGATTTTAATTTTAATTTTAATTTTAATTTTGATTTTGATTTTAATTTTAATTTTAATTTTAATTTTAATTTTAATTTTAATTTTAATTTTAAAATTTTAATTTTGATTTTAATTTTAATTTTAATTTTAATTTTAATTTTAATTTTGATTTTAATTTTAATTTTAATTTTAATTTTAATTTTAATTTTAATTTTAATTTTAATTTTAATTTTAATTTTAATTTTAATTTTAATTTTAATTTTAATTTTAATTTTAAATTTTAATTTTAATTTTAATTTTAATTTTAATTTTAATTTTAATTTTAATTTTAATTTTAATTTTAATTTTAATTTTAATTTTGATTTTAATTTTAATTTTAATTTTAATTTTAATTTTAATTTTAATTTTTTATTTTAATTTTAATTTTAATTTTAATTTTAATTTTAAATTTTAATTTTGAATTTTAATTTTAATTTTAAATTTTAAATTTAATTTTTGATTTTAATTTTAATTTTGATTTAAATTTTAATTTTGATTATTAAATTTTTTAATTAATAAATCAAATAAATTTGGATTTGTTTGATTTAATTGAAAATAATCAATTCCTCTTTTAATTTCATCAATAATTTCTTTTGTAATTTGAATTTCATCTTTAATTTGATTTGAATAAATCCAATATTCAAATATTTGAAATGATTTATTACTTAATTCACTATAATCTGTAACTTTATTAGATTTATCTTCTGTAACAGATAAAAACATTCCTCGATATAATTCACTTCTCATTATTAATATTAATTTTGGAAATTTATATTTTTTTTCTTTTCTTTCAATTATAAAATCTTTTTCATTTTCATTTAAATAAATTCTTTTCATTGTTTCTTCTATTTTTTCATTTAAATTTATAATTTCTTTAATTTCAGAATATAATTTTGGATTTATTTTGGAATTGTTTGAATAAATCATTTCAAATATTTGATTTGATTCTTTAATTAATTTATTTGAAATAATTTCTTGAAGTTTTTCAATTTGATTTTGATTTAATCTATAATTCAATATTAATTTATGAGCTTCAATTATTTCCTCCATTTTTGGTTTTAAATGAAATATTGCAAAATTCTTTTCTTTCAAATAATTTTATCAAATCTTCTTCAAGATTGGAAAAAGAAGGAGGAGAATAATAAAGAAATGATTTGTTAAACCCACAAGAAATATGATAATTAGAAATATTTTCATTAAATCTTAATTTAGGAAGTTTAATTTGAATTGGAATTAAGTGAGTATTTTTATTTCCATTTCCTAATTGACCAAATAAATTACCTCCAAATCCTATCAATTTCGAATTAGATGTTAAAATCAAAGTTTGTCCAGCTCCACAAGAAAAATCAAGAATATTATCATCATTTTCAAATAAAGATGATTTGATTTCAGTAAATTCATAAGTATTTTCATCATTTTTGCCAAGTCCATTATATTCGGACTCTCCACATGAATAAAGTTTTCTTTTTGGATTTTGATTTTGATTTTGATTTTCGATCAACATTATTGAATGAGTAAATCCGCATTGAATATCAATTATTTTGCCTTTTGGAATATTTTTTATTTTGGTTAATTTTTGGATTTTTGTTTCTTCTTTTTTTGATTCTCCTAATCCAAGTTGACCATCTTGATTATATCCGCATCCAAATAATTCTTGATTTGAATTTAAAAGAAAAGCAGAATAAGAAGAATTTCCTGAAAATATTTTAGAAACATTTTTCATCATTAAAATTGGTTTTTCTGTTTCTTTAAGTGCTTCAGAATCAAAACCAAGTTGACTATAATAATTCAAACCAATTCCATAAACATTTTGATTTGAAGTTAATAAGTAAATTGAACTATCTCCAGAAACAATATCTTGAATTATTCTATCATTTAGATCTTTAATTAATGATGAAATATTGATAAATTCATTTGGATTTTTTGAATTAATATATTCTCCTTTTGCAAATACATTTCCTTCTTTTGTTAAAATAGCTTCATTAAAAGAACCAGCAGCTACTTTTTGAATATTTTCAATTTGGATTTTTGAAGGATTTTGTTTTGAATAATTTTCATTTAAATATTCTATTGCTTTTCCATTTTCAAAAAGGAAAATTGTTGAAAAAAAACTTGTTGAAATTTGTTTAATTTGATTTTTCATTTTCATTTTCATTTTCAAATTTAAATTGAATTGGTTTTATTATTTTATCTGGTTCATTTTTTATAAGTTTTGGATATTGATTTGAACCAAAAAATATAATTTCATTCATTTTCTTTTTTTAAAAAAGTAAAAAAATGAAAAAAAAATAAAAAATGAAAAAATGAATTTAATTTTTAAATTGAATTTAATTTTAATTTTAATTTTGATTTTAATTTTAATTTTAATTTTGATTTTTGATTTTAATTTTAATTTTAATTTTAATTTTATAAATGAATTTTAATTTTAATTTTAATTTTAATTTTAATTTTAATTTTGATTTTAATTTTAATTTTAATTTTGATTTTAATTTTAATTTTAATTTTGAATTTTAATTTTAATTTTAATTTTAATTTTAATTTTAATTTTAATTTTAATTTTAATTTTAATTTTAATTTTAAAATTTTTTAATTTTGATTTTAATTTTAATTTTAATTTTAATTTTAATTTTAATTTTAATTTTAATTTTAATTTTAATTTTAATTTTAATTTTAAAATTTTTAATTTTGATTTTAATTTTTTGATTTTGATTTTTAATTTTAATTTTTTAAATTTTAATTTTAAATTTTGATTTTAATTTTGATTTTAATTTTAATTTTAATTTTGATTTTAATTTTAATTTTAATTTTTGATTTTAATTTTAATTTTGATTTTAATTTTGATTTTGGTTATTGAATTTGTTAATTAATAAATCAATTAAATTTGGATTTGTTTGATTTAATTGAAAATAATCAATTCCTTTTTTAACTTCATCAATTATTCCTTTTGTAATTTGAATTTCATCTTTAATTTGATTTGAATAAATCCAATATTCAAATATTTGAAATGATTTATTACTTAATTCACTATAATCTGTAACTTTATTAGATTTATCTTCTGTAACAGATAAAAACATTCCTCGATATAATTCACTTCTCATTATTAATATTAATTTTGGAAATTTATATTGTTTTTCTTTTCTTTCAATTATAAAATCTTTTTCATTTTCATTTAAATAAATTCTTTTCATTGTTTCTTCTATTTTTTCATTAGAATTTATAATTTCTTTAATTTCAGAATATAATTTTGGATTTATTTTGGAATTGTTTGAATAAATCATTTCAAATATTTGATTTGATTCTTTAATTGATTTTTTTGAAATAATTTCTTTAAGTTTTTCAATTTGATTTTGATTTTGATTTAATCTATATTTCAATATTAATCTATGAGCTTCAATTATTTCTCCATTTTCTGTTTTAAATGAAATATTGCAAAATTCTTTTCTTCTAAATAGTTTTATCAAATCTTCTTCAAGATTTGAAAAAGAAGGAGAATAATAAAGAAATGAATTCGATACACCACAAGAAATATGATAATTAGAAATATCTTCATTAAATCTTAATTCAGGAATTCTAGCTGGTTCTGGAATTTTTTGTATTCCTTCATTTCCAGTTCCTAATTGACCATAATAATTATTCCCAAATCCTATCACGTAATTATTAGTTGTTAAAATCAAAGTATGTCCAGCTCCAACAGAAATATCAATAATATGATCATCATTTGCAAATAATGATTTAATTTCAGTAAATTCATAAGTACTTCCATGTCTGAGAAGCCCATTAAATATATCAAATCCACATGAATAAATTTTTCTTTTTGGATTTTCATTTTCATCTTCATTTTCAATTAACATTATTGAATGAACATATCCAGATTGAATATCAATTATTTTACCTTTTGGAATATTTTGGATTTTGGTTAATTTTTGGATTTTGGAATCTTTTATTCTTGATTCTCCTAATCCAAGTTGACCATTTTGATTATATCCGCATCCAAATAATTCTTGATTTGAATTTAAAAGAAAAACAGAAAGTGAAGAATTTCCTGAAAATATTTTAGAAATATTTTTCATCATTAAAATTGGTTTTTCTGTTTCTTTAAGTGCTTCAGTATCAAAACCAAGTTGGCCATTATCATTTAAACCAATTCCATAAGCATTTTGATTTGAAGTTAATAAATAAACTGCACGAGCTCCAGAAGCAATATCTTGAATTATTCTATCATTTGGATCTTCAATTAATGATGAAATATTGATAAATTCATTTGGATTTTTTGGATTAACATATTCTCCTTTAGCAAATACATTTCCTTCTTTTGTTAAAATAGCTTCATTTCCATGACCAACAGTTACTTTTTGAATATTTTCTTCAATTTGGATTTTTGAAGGATTTTGATTTGAATCTTTTAAATATTCTATTGCTTTTCCATTTTTAAAAAGGAAAATTGTTCCAAAATTTCCTGTTGAAATTTGTTTAATTTGTTTTTCATTTTCATTTTCATTTTCATTTTCATTTTCAAATTTAAATTGAGTTGGATCTTTTATTTTATCTGGTTCATTTTTGATAAGTTTTGGTTCTTTATTTGAACCAAAAAATATAATTTCATTCATTTTCTTTTTTTAAAAAAGTAAAAAAATGAAAAAAAAATTTTTATTTTTTTCTCCCTTTTTTTTTTCATTTTTTTTTTCTCCTTTTTGTTTTTTTTTTTCTTTTAATGAGTTTAAAAAGGTTTGGGAAAAAAAAATTATAATAAAATTAAATAATATATAAAACATTTTCTATTCATTCATCTTCCAAAACAAAACAAAATTTAGTGAAAATGAAATTTCGGAAAAAAAATCAAACAAATTTTCAACAACCAAGAAATTAACAAAAACAGAAGATCTTATTGAAAATCTTCGTTTTTCACTTCAAAAATCTAGACTTGGACAAGATTTGATAATTGAAGCAAATAATCAGAAATTATATGTATATTCATCGATATTATCAACTCGTTCACCAGCATTAATAAGAAATATTCCAAGAGGCCATTTACAATTAGAATATAATTATGAAGTAGTTAAAACAGCTTTGGAATACATTTACACTTCAAAATGCAATATTCCTGTTGTCGATCCAAATCAAGTAGAAAAAACACCATTTGATTTAACTTGTGATTTACTTTCTTTTGCTAAAGAATATGCTCTTCATCAACTCGAATTTTATTGTAAAAAATTCCTTCTTTCTGAAATTGAAAGAGTCCACATTCATAATGAAACTATGACACAGTATAAAACTCAATCATTTTCCACAATTATCACTTCCCCTCAAAATATTCTGCAAGATGAGAATTCTGGCATCAAAGAAAATGACAGCAATCCGCAATTAATCATAATCAAAAATGCGATTGTGTGCCAATTAGAAAGTGTTAATACACTTGGAGAACCAGTTCTTCTTGAAAAAGTTTTTTCTATTATTGATAAGCAAATGGAAGATATTATTCAACACAGAGATTACTTAAATATTTCAGATTTAAATCTTAAAATGATTCTTTATCGGGATACTTTGAATATTTCAAGTGAATTACAAATTTTACAAATGGTTATTGATTATGCAATCCAAACAATGGAAAATGAAAATCAAAATCAAAATCAAAATCAAAATCGAATTCAAAACCAAAATTCAAAAAAAGGAATGATAACAATTATAGATCAAAGAACACATACTTTGTTAAAAACAGATTTTATTAAATTTGTTAGATTTGGAGCATTGAATCTTGATGAATTTTCTGAGGTTATTCATTTAGATTTATTGACACCTGATGAGATAATTGATATTTCAGATTTTATTGAGAATATAAATGATGGAAATTATGAAGAAAATCAAAAAATTATTGAAAAATACACAAAAGAGAAAGAGGTTCATTGGTTTAAAAGTAAAAGAGTTTATTCCAATTCAAATACAATAATTCCATTTGAAAATGAGGAAATTTCCAAAAGGATTCATCCAAAAAATGTTGAAAAAAGAGAAGGACCGATTGAAAAATTTGCAAATCATTTACAAAATTGGATTGGAGAAGATATTTTCAAAAAAATGAAACTTCAATTTGTTTCAAAAAAAGAGGATAAATTAACTTGTCAACATTTCCATCAAATTTGTGATAATAAAGCACCAATTCTTATTATCATTGAATCTGAAGGGAATATATTTGGAGGATATAGCTCAGCTGGATGGAAAAAACCAGAAAAACAAAAATCAAGTGATTTTTATAATGATATTGATATTGATAATGATATTGATGATAAATATTTTGAAGATATTAGTTATATTGAAGATGATAAAGCTTTTTTATTCCTTTTGAAAGCAACCCAAAAGGATCAGCAACTTAAAATTGAATTAAAAGAGAAAGAAAGCAAGAAGGCAATTGTTTATTATTCACAAAGAGGACCTATTTTTGGAGATGGTTGGGATTTAGCAATTTCAGCTGATTTGAAAACAGGATATTCAAATCCAGGACATACTTATCAACTTCCAAATAATATTGAATTTGATTCAAAAGAATCAAAGATGTTTTTTACACGAGATTATGGAGAATGGAAAGTTAATAAACTTGAAGTTTATTTTTAAAATTTAATTAAAAACAACTTTTTTTTCCTTTTTTTCCGAAATCATTTTTTTCATTTCTTTTCATTTCAGAATTAATTTCCTTTTTAAAAAAAATGAATAAAGAAAGGTTTATAAAATAATATTTAATTTATTATTAAATTTATTATTAAATTTATTATTAAAAAAAAATAGTTTTAAAAATGAAATGATTCAAGATAAGAATTTCATAAGAACAGAACAATTGATTAGACTTCTTCGATTATCAATTTTTATGCCGGGACTTGGACAAGATGTAATAATTGAAACAAATAACAAGAAGAAGAAATTATATGGATATTCATCAATATTATCAGCTCGTTCACCAACATTTGCAGCTTATAAACAAAACAAATTAGAATTAGAATATAATTATGAAGTAGTTAAAACAGCTTTGGAATTCATTTACACTTCAAATTGTGAAATTCCAATATATGATCCAAATGAAAAAGAAAAAACGTCTTTTGATTTAACTTGTGATTTACTTTCTCTTGCTAAATACTGGGCTCTTTATGAAGTCAAATTTCAATGTGAACAATATATTTTTTCTGAACTTGAGAAAAAAGAGGAAGTAGTAAAAAGTGGAAAAGATGAATCAAATCAAATCAAAAATCAAGCATTAAAAAAACTTAATTATATTGATAATTTGAATCTCCAAATTTTTAGTGATAAAATTCTTTGTATTATTGATAAGCAAATGGAAGATATTATTAAAAACAAAGATTATTTATACATTTCGGATTCAAATCTTAGAATGATTCTTTGCCGAGATACTTTGAATATTTCAAGAGAATTCCAAATTTTGCAATTGATTAATAATTATATAACACATAAATTTCCTGTTCAAAATCAAAATCAAATTCAAATTCAAAATCAAAATCAAATTCAAATTCAAAATCAAAATCAAATTGAAAAAGAAAAAGAAAAAGAAAAAGAAAACCAAAATAAAGCATCTATTTTGTTAAAAAATGACTTGATTAAATTTGTTAGATTTGGAACAATGGATTTTGATGAATTCCTTCAAATTGAAAAACTTGATTTATTAACAGAAGAGGAAATCAATGATATTTCAGATTTTATTGAGAATAAACTTGATGGAAATGATTCAAAAAATCAAAAAATTATTGAAAAATACACACAAAAAAAAGAAATTCATTGGTTTAAAAATGAAAGAGTTTATTTTGATTCAAATACAATAATTTCATTTGAAAATGAAGAAATATCCAAAAATATTAATCCAAAAAATGCTGATAAAAATGAAGGAATTGCTGATTTTTATTCATCAGTTATTGAAAGAAAAAAAAATAATAAAGAAGGATGGATTGATGAAGATATTTTCAAAGAAATGAAACTTCAATTTGTTTCAAAAAAAGAAGATAAATTAACTTGCAAAGATTTCCATCAAATTTGTGATAATAAAGCACCAATTCTTGTTATTATTGAATCTGAAGAGAATATATTTGGAGGATATAGTTCAGTTGGATGGAAAAAACCAGAAAAACAAAAACCAAGTGATTTTTATAATGATAATTATTTTGATGATATTAATTATATTGAAGATGAAAAAGCCTTTTTATTCGTTTTAAGATCATATAAAGGAATTCAATCCAAAATTGAATTATTTCCAGATCAAAAATCAACATCAATTGTTTATTATTCACAAAGAGGACCTATTTTTGGAGATGGATGGGATTTAGCAATTTCAGGAAATTTGAAAACAGGATATTCAAATCCAGGACATACTTATCAACTTCCTGATAATATTGAATTTAATTCAAAAGAAGCAAAGATGTTTTTTACAAGAGGATTTGGAGAATGGGAAGTTAATAAACTTGAAGTTTATTTTTAAAACAAAACAAATTTTTTTTTTCTTTTTTTTTTTCTTTTTTTCTTTTTTTTATTATTTTTCATTTTTCATTTTTTTTCTTTTTTCAAATTTAAGATTTTAAATTAATTTCCTTTTTAAAAAAAATGAATACAGAAAGGTTTAAAAAATTTTTTTATTTTTTTTATTTTTTATTCCACTTTTTTTATTCATTTTTTTTTAATTAATTTTTTTTTAATAAAAAAAAAAATAGTTTTAAAAATGGAACTAATTGAAGATAAGAATTACACAAGAACAGAAGGACTTATTCAAGATTTTCGATTATCACTTTATACACCGGGACTTGGACAAGATGTAGTAATTGAAACAAATAACAAGAAGAGATTATATGGATATTCATCAATAATATCAGCTCGTTCACCAACATTTGCAGCTTATAAACAAAACAAATTAGAATTAGAATATAATTATGAAGTAGTTAAAACAGCTTTTGAATACATTTACACTTCAATTTGTGTTCTTCCTGTTGTTGATCCAAATGAAAAAGAAAAAACATCTTTTGATTTAACTTGTGATTTACTTTCTCTTGCTATATATTGGGGTCTTTATGAGGTCAGATTTCAATGTGAACAATATATTGCTTCTGAACTTGAGAAAGAAGAAGAAGTAAAAAGTGGAAAAGATGAATCAAATCAAATCAAAAATCAAGCATTAAAAAAACTCAATTATTTTGATAATTTGAATCTCCGAAATTTTAATGAAAAAATTCTTTATATTGTTGATAAGCAAATGGAAGATGTTATTAAAAACAAAGATTATTTGCATGTTTCAGATTCAAATCTTAGAATGATTGTTTGTCGAGATAATTTGAATATTTCAAGAGAATTCCAAATTTTGGAAATGATTATTAATTTCACAAACTCTAAATTTCCTGCTCAAAATCAAATTCAAAATCAAAATCAAAAAAATCAAAATCAAAATGAAAATCAAAATCAAAATCAAAATCAAAATCAAAATGAAAATCAAATTCAAAATCAAAATCAAAATCAAATTCAAAATCAAAATCAAATTCAAATTCAAATTCAAATTCAAAATCAAATCCAAATCCAAACGCCAGAAGGAAGACAATATATAAAAAATGACTTGATTAAATTTATTAGATTTGGAACAATGACTCTTGATGAATTCCTTCAAATTGAGAAACTTGATTTATTAACAGATGATGAAATCAATGATATTTCAGATTTTATTGAGAATAAACTTGATGGAAATGTTTCAGGAAATCAAAAAATTATTGAAGATTACGCACAAAAAAAAGAAGTTCATTGGTTTAAAAATAAAAGAGTTTATTTTGATTCAAATACAATAATTCCATTTGAAAATGAAGAAATATCCAAAAATATTAATCCAAAAAATGCTGATAAAAAAGAAGAAGATTTTGCTAGTATTTTTGCACCAGTTATTGAAAGAAAAAAAAATAGTAAAGAAGGATGGATTGATGAAGAAATTTTTAAAAAAATGAAACTTCAATTTGTTTCAAAAAAAGAAGATAAATTAACTTGCAAAGATTTCCATCAAATTTGCGATAATAAAGCACCAATTCTTGTTATTATTCAATCTGGAGGGGATATATTTGGAGGATATAGTTCAGTTGGATGGAAAAAACCAGAAAAACAAGAATCAAGTGATAATGATAATAACAATTTTTATGATGATATTAATTATATTGAAGATGAAAAAGCCTTTTTATTCGTTTTGAGATCATATAAAGGAATTCAACCCAAAATTGAATTATTTCCAGATCAAAAATCAAAGGCAATTGTTTATTATTCACAAAGAGGACCTATTTTTGGAGATGGATGGGATTTAGCAATTTCAGCTGATTTGAAAACAGGATATTCAAATCCAGGACATACTTATCAACTTCCTGATAATATTGAATTTGATTCAAAAGAATCAAAGATGTTTTTTACTCAACAATTTGGAGAATGGGAAGTTGATCAAATTGAGGTTTATTTTTAAAACAAAACAAATTTTTTTTTCCTTTTTTTTTTTTTTTTTTTCTTTCTTTAATAAAAAAAAATTTTCCAAAATTATTTTTTTCATTTTTTTCTTTTCAAATTTAAATTAATTTCCTTTTTAAAAAAAAATGAATACAGAAAGGTTTATAAAAAATTTTTTTATTTTATTATTATTTATTCCACTTTTTTATTAAATTTAATATTAAAAAAAATAGTTTTAAAAATGAAATGATTGAAGATAAGAATTACACAAAAGCAGAAGAATTCATTCGATTTCTTCGATTATCGCTTTTTATTCCAGGATTTGGACAAGATGTAGTAATTAAAACAAATAACAAGAAGAGATTATATGGATATTCATCAATAATATTGGCTCGTTCACAATCATTTAAAGAACATATTTCAGGAAACAAATTAAAATTAGGATATAATTATGAAGTAGTTAAAAAAGCTTTTGAATACATTTACACTTCAATTTGTGTTCTTCCTGTTGTTGATCCAAATGAAAAAGTAAAAACATCTTTTGATTTAACTTGTGATTTACTTTCTTTTGCTAAAATCTGGAGTCTTTATGAAATCAGGTACAAATGTGAACAATATATTGCTTCTGAATTTGAGAAAGAAGAAGAAGTAAAAAGTGGGAAAGATGAATCAAATCAAATCAAAAATCACGCATTAAAAAAACTCAATTATATTGATAATTTGAATCTCCAAAATTTTAGTGAAAAAATTCTTTGTGTTGTTGATAAGCAAATGGAAGATGTTATTAAAAGCGAAGATTATTTACACATTTCGGATTCAAGTCTTAGAATGATTGTTTGTCGAGATACTTTGAATATTTCAAGAGAATTTCAAATTTTGGAAATGATTGGTAATTTCGCAAACTCGAAGTTTGACGTTCCAAAAGAGAATCAAAATCAAAATCAAAATCAAAATCAAAATCAAATTGAAGAAGCAAAAAAAAGAGCACTAAAATATATAAAGCAAGATTTGGTTAAATTTATAAGATTTGGGGCAATGACTCTTGATGAATTCCTTCAAATTGAAAAACTTGATTTATTAACAGATGATGAAATCAATGATATTTCAGATTTTATTGAGAATAAACTTGATGGAAATGATTCAAAAAATCAAAAAATTATTGAAAAATACAAAAAAATAAAAGAAGTTCATTGGTTTAGAAATAAAAGATTTTATTTTGATTCAAATACAATAATTTCATTTGAAAATGAAGAAATATCCAAAAATATTAATCCAAAAAATGCTGATAAAAATGAAGGACTTATTAAAGATTATACTAAAAAATTAAAAGAATGGATTGATGAAGAAATTTTCCAAGAAATGAAACTTCAATTTGTTTCAAAAAAAGAAGATAAATTAACTTGTCAAGATTTCCATCAAATTTGTGATAATAAAGCACCAATTCTTGTTATCATTCAATCTGGAGAGGATATATTTGGAGGATATAGTTCAGTTGGATGGAAAAAACCAGAAAAACAAGAACCAAGTGATTTTTATAATGATAATTATTTTGATGATATTAATATTGATTTTGATGAAATTAATAGCATTGAAGATGATAAAGCTTTTTTATTCGTTTTGAAATCATATACAGGAAATCAAGAAAAAATTGAATTAAAAGAGAAAGAAAGTAATAAAGCAATTGTTTATTATTCACAAAGAGGACCTATTTTTGGAGATGGATGGGATTTAGCAATTTCAGGAGATTTGAAAACAGGATATTCAAATCCAGGACATACTTATCAACTTCCTGATAATATTGAATTTGATTCAAAAGAAGCAAAGATGTTTTTTACTACTAAATATGTAGAATGGAAAGTTGATCAACTTGAGGTTTATTTTTAAAATTTTAAAATAAAAAAAAAAGGAAAAGGAGAAAAATTAAATAAAAGAAGAAGATCCACTTTTTTAATTAATTTTTTTTTATTAAAAAAGGAAAAAAAAATAAAAAAAAAAACAAAAAACAAAAAATTTTTTTTTCATTTTTCCTTTTTTTTTAAATAAGAAAGAAATTAAATGCAAAGGTTTGTTTTATTTTTAATAATAAATAATAAATAAATAATAATAACAATTTTTTGCTTCATTTCGTTTTATTTTATTTAATTTAAATAACAAAACAAAAAAAAAGCAAAAAAAAAAAATTTAAAAAAAAAAATTTAATTAAAAAAAGGAAAAAAAAAATTTTAAAACAAAAATATAATTAAAAAAAAAGGAAAAAAAATAAAAATAAATTTAATTTAATTAAATTTAATAAATTTAATTTAAAAATAAAATAGTCATCCACAAAATTACAAAAAAAAATTCATTAGAAGTCGGGATTTTTCACAAGATCTTCGTTCATCAATCTATAAGAACGGACTTGGACAAGACTTTACAATCACTTGTAAAAACGGGAAATTCTACGCGTATTCATCAATACTAATGGCGCGTTCACCAGGATTAGCAAATTTGCAATCCGGAACAATAGACAAGAAAGACAATCATTATTCGGTTGTAGAGGCAGCACTTAAGTACATTTACACAAACGATTTCGACATGCCATTCAAGGATCCATACGATCAAAAAATAGCGGCATTTGATCTGATCAGTGAGCTTTACAAACTAGCAAATGATTGGGCACTTCCAGAAGTGAAGATCCGTTGCGAAAGATATTTGACATCAGAAATGCGACGTCGACAAGACAAACCTGATCCAAAAACAGGCATCAAAAATAGAGCCTTGAACAACTTGTCGACCATCAAGAATATGAGCATCGAATCTCTCACAAATAAGGTTCTTGAAGTAATTGACAAGGAAATCAACATAATCATTGAAAACAAAGACTATTTGAAAATTGACGACACTGATCTTGCTGAAATTCTACAAAGAGATTCACTCAATATCACAAACGAACTCAGTCTTTTCGAGATGATCATTGACTATGCGTATGATAGATACTCAAAGAACAACGAGAATAAGAGCCAGTCAACTGAGGAAGTGCCTCAAGAATTAAAGGATCATTTGCGGGGAAATTTGCTCAAATTAATCCGTTTCTCCACAATGAGCTTGGAAGACTTCATGAGCGCAGCCGAGTACGAGATCCTCGATACGGATGAGGTCAACGATATTGCGGACTACATCGAAGCTGCCATGGATGGCGACAGGGACACACAACAACAAATTCTGGAGGATTTCAAAGAACATTCCGGTGATCTTCATCATTGGTTCAAAAAAAAACGGTTTTATTTCGACCAAGAATCTTATATTTCCGGTGACTCGTTTGATCCCGATAGAGCCAATTCTCTCGTCCAGGAAAGTCTCAAATCATGCAAACCTTCCATAGAACAATACAAAGATATACTCACAAATTGGACTTCTGAAGAAATTTATAACAAAATACAACTTCGTTTTATCTCGACTAAAGATGACAGTTTCACATGCAAAGACTTCCACTACATCTGCGACAACAAATCCAACGTTTTTGTTATCATCAAGTCTTGCGGTGCTGCTTTCGGTGGTTTTACCTCTGTTGGTTGGTCTCGTCCTCAAGCTGAAAACGAACAAAATGAGCAAAAAATTCAGGAATTTGAGAAACCTTTCCCAATTGAAGACGAAAATGCCTTCTTGTTTATTCTCTCTTCCAATAACCAGTCACAGCAAAAGATCCCTATTGTTTCCGAACAAAAGAAATCCGCTTTGATTTACTATTCTCAACGTGGTCCAATTTTCGGTGACGGTTGGGATCTGTCAATTTCTGGTGATTTGAAAACTGGTTTTTCTAATTCAGGTTTTAATTATAAACTCCCAAACAATATTCAATATGATTCAAAAGACGCAAAAATGTTCTTCACTAATGAATTTGGTCAATGGGCTATTGAAAAACTTGAGGTTTATTTCTAATTTTCCAATTCATTTCCAATTCATTTTCAATTCTTTTTCAATTCTTTTTCAATTCAATTTCAATTCATTTTTGAATTCTTTTTCAATTCAAAACAATTTTAATTCAATTTTAATCCAAAAAATAAAAGGAAAAAAATCCAAAAAAACAATTTTAATTCAATTTTAATTCAATTTTAATTCAATTTTAATTTAATTTTAATTCAATTTTTAATTCAATTTTTAATTCAATTTTAATTCAATTTTAATTCAATTTTAATTCAATTTTAATTCAATTTTAATTCAATTTTAATTCAATTTTAATCCAATTTTAATTCAAAAAATAAAAGGAAAAAAATCCAAAAAAACAATTTTTAATTCAATTTTAATTCATTTTTAATTCAATTTTAATTCAATTTTAATTCAATTTTAATTCAATTTTAATTCATTTTTAATTCATTTTTAATTCAATTTTAATTCAAAAAATAAAAGGAAAAAAATCCAAAAAAAAAAATTTTTTTTCCGTTTTTTTTTTTTTTAAAATCATTTTTTCCTTTTATTAAAAGAAAAGGTTTGTTTCTTTTTTTCCTTTAATTATAAAATAAAAAACATTCAAAAATTTATTTATTTATTAATTTATTTATTAATTAATTGATTTATTTATTTATTAGATTTTCAAAAATAAAAAAAAATGGAAAAAAACAAAAAATCTTTTAAAAAAAAATATTCAAGAATTCCAAACTTTATTCATCAACTTCATCTTTCTATGTTTCAAAAAAATAATTATCATGATTTAATTTTAAAAGCAAAAAACAACAAAGAATTTTATGTTTATTCTTCAATTTTGGGATCAAGATTTGAACAATTAAAATCATTTATTGAAAAGGAAATAGAAAGTCAAAGAGAAAAAAGAGAAACGAAAAAAAGAACAGAAGAAGAAGATAAAACATCAAAACACAGAAAACAAAAACGAGAAAAAGAAAATGAAGATATTTTAGTTATTAAATTAGATTATGAACCTTATGTTATTGAATCAATAATCCATTATATTTATACTAGTGAATTCAGATTTCCTATTAGAGATCCTGATAATCTTTCAGCTGACCCTTTTAATTTAGCTTGTCAGTTATATGAAATTTCTTCTGAATGGGTAATGGATGAAGCACAAGAAATTTATGCAGAATATATTATAGCTGAGATTGAAAGAAACCAATTTTTGAATAAATCTTCAGGTTTTTAAAAATTTAAATCAAAATTTAAATTAAAATCAAAATCAAAATTAAAATCAAAATCAATTTTGAAATTAAAATTTAAATTTAAAATCAAAATCAAAATTTAAATCAAAATCAAAATTAAAATTAAAATTAAAATTAAAATTAAAATTAAAAAAATTTAAAATTAAATTTAAAATCTAAATCAAAATCAAAATTAAAATTAAAATTAAAATTAAAATTAAAATCAAAATTTAAATCAAAATTAAAATCAAAATCAAAATTCAAAATCAAAATTAAAATCAAAATTAAAATTAAAATTAAAAATTAAAATTAAAATAAATTAAAATTAAAATCAAAATTTAAATCAAAATCTAAATTTAAAATTAAAATCAAAATTAAAATCAAAATCAAAATTAAAATCAAATTCAAAATCAAAATTTAAATCAAAATTAAAATTAAAATTAAAATCAAAATCAAAATCAAAATTCAAATCAAAATCAAAATCAAAATCTAAATCAAAATCAAAATTTAAATCAAAATCAAAATCAAAATCAAAATTAAAATTCAAAATTTAAATTTAAAATCTAGAAAACAAGGATCCAATCAAAAATTTTGCATTAAAAAAGTGGGAAGAAATTAAGAGGATAGATGGAAAATTTAATCAAGATCGCCTTTCTAGAAAAGTTCTTCATTTAATAGACAGAGATATACAAAAAATATTTATGAATAAAGATTTATTACACTTGAAAGATAATATAGATTTAACCCCAATTTTAAGGAGAGACACATTGAATATAACAAGTGAAAGAATAATTGACGAAATAACATTTGAATTTGAAAAAAAATGGAGTAAATCACAATTTGATCATTCGGGTGAAAAATACAAAAAAGAAATCAAATCAAATTTTGTTCCAGTTATAAGATTTGGGACATTGGATATCGAAGATTTAGAAACTTTATACACTTACAAATTATTGGATGAAAATGAAAAAAAGGATATCGAAAATTTTATAAAAGCGAAATCACAAACTGAAAAAAAAATAATTGCTGAAAAAAAGGAGTATGAGAATCATGATTGGTTTAAAAATAAAAGATGCTATTTTGATCAACGGTTCATTTTATCAGCTGTAAAAGAACCAAGCTTGAAAAAAGAAAGTTTGAATTTGGATGAAAAAAAATCTTTGATATTCGAAAAATGTAAAGAAGCCTGGAAACAAGTTGATAAAGATAATGTTATTGAGAAATTAAAACTTCAATTTGTTTCATCAAAAGATCACAACTTGAATTGCAGAGATTTTCATCTTATTTGCGATAATAAAGGACCAACGCTTGTTGTTATTGAATCCGAAAACACGGTTTTTGGAGGATACACTTCTGTCGGTTGGAAAAAACTGCAATCCAAAAAAAAAGAATATAAATATGAAAATCAAATAATTGAATTAAATGATCAACTCAGTTATATTGAAGATGATAAAGCGTTTTTGTTTGTTTTAAATTCGAGGAAAGATCAATTTAATCATCGTTTTGATGTTATTAAGGATGAAAAACATACTTCTGTTATTTATTTTTCAGAATTTGGTCCCATTTTTGGAAGCGGTTGGGATTTGTCAATTTCGAGTAATTTGCAAACTGGTTTTTTGAATCCAGGCTTTACTTATCAACTTCCTGGTAATATTCTATCAGGTTCAAATGAAGCAAGAAGTTTTTTCACTTCAAATAATGAGTTTTCTATTCAAAGATTGGAAGTTTATTTCGCATAATTTTTTTTTATAATAATAATAAAAAGTGGATTTTTTTTTTTTAATAAAAATTTTTTTTTTTCCTTTTTTTTTTTCATTTTTTTTCTTTTTAAAAATGGAAGGAATTATTGAAAAGTAAATTTTTTAATTTTTAAATTAAATTAAAAAAAAAAATTTATTTTAAATTAAATTAAATTAAAAAAAAAACAAAAAAAGTAAAAACAATGAGAACAAAGAAGTTAAAAAAATAATAATGAAAAGCAAATATTCAAGAACAAAGAGTTTATCATACGAACTTCTCTCGACAATTTTCAATCCGAATTTGGATCAAGACATAATATTAAAAAGCAAAATTGGAAATGAAAAGAAATCAGATTCAGGCAAAAAACTCTATTTATTTTCAACGATATTAAAATCAAGATCACCAGGATTTGAAGCCAAAATTAAAGAAAAACAAATGGAACTGGAACTGGAATACAATTATTATGCAGTTAAAACAGTAGTTGAATATCTTTATACAGGATCTTTTGCAATTCCAATAAAACATCCAGAAAATGAATCGTTAGATCCTTTTAAATTGGCAAGTGATTTATACAGTTTCTGCTGCGAATATTCGATTTCTGAATTGATAACGAAAAGCGAAAAATATTTACTTGCAGAACTTCAAAGAGATGATCCAAGTTTAGTTCAAAATCAATCAAATTTTAAGAACAAAATGTTGAATAGATTTAAGGATATCCAAAAATTAGAAGGTGTTTCAAAAAATATTCGACAAGAAGAAAGTATTGTTGAAAAATTCTTGAGAGTAATTGACAAAAACTTCAAACGGATTGTATTGGATTGTGACTATTTGCATTTGGATGATTTGAATTTGGGAAAAATTCTTGAAAGAGATACTTTGGATGTTGAGAATGAGTTGGAAATTTTTTATTTGGTTATTGATTATTCAGAACAAGTTTACCAAAAGAAGATGGAGTCAACAAAAACGAGGAAAAGCACTTCCAAAGAAAAAGATTCCAAAGAAAAAGATTCAAAAGAAAAAGATTTAAAAGAAGATTTAAAAGAAGATTTAAAAGAAGATGAGCAAATTATTCTAACTGAAAATACAAAAGAAAACTTGAGATCAAATTTAATCAAGCGTGTTCGATTTGGAGCAATGAATTTGAATGAATTACAAATTGTTAATGATTTCCAAATTTTAACAAATGAGGAACTCAATGATATTTCCAATTTTATTGAAAACGAAATTGATGAAGATTATGAAGAAAATGAGCAAATTATTCAAGATTATAAAGCAAGGGGTTTTGATTGGTTTAAACCAAAAAGAATGTATTTTGATCATGAATACTGCAACTCATTCCAGAAATTGGTGAAATCTCCTTATGAAAAAGTTACGATTACGCAAAAGCAAATTGATGATTGTCTTTTGGGTCAATATAAAAAGATATTAGAACCTTGGATGAAAAACGATTCTTTGCAAAAAATGAAGTTTCGTTTCATTTCAACAAAAGATCACAACTTGAATTGCAGAGATTTTCATGAAATTTGCGATAATAAAGGACCAGTAATTGTTTTTATTGAATCCGAAGGTAGTGTTTTTGGAGGATATACTTCAGTTGGATGGAAAAAAACAGAAAATCAAAATCAAAATGAAAATCCAAATCAAAATCAAAATCAAAATCAAAATTCAAATCAAAATCAAAATCAAAATCCAAATCAAAATCAAAATCATGATCAAATTCAATCAATTGAGGATGAAGAAGCTTTCTTGTTCATTTTAAAATCACAGAAAGAAAATAATAAACAAGAAATGATCCCTTTAATTCCTGAAAAAAAGAACTCCGCTCTAGTTTATTATTCTCAACGTGGCCCTATTTTTGGAGATGGTTGGGATTTATCTGTTTCTGGTGATTTGAAGACTTTTTATGCTAATCCTGGTTTTACTTATCGTCTTCCTGGTAATATCCAATATCGATCAAAGAAGGCAAAAATGTTTTTTACTGGAACATATAATGAAGGGTTAATCCAAAGATTTGAAGTTTATTTCTAATTGATTTTTTGAAAAATCAAATCAAGAAAACAAAAAGAAAAAAATTTTTAATTTAAAATCCAATTTCAGTTAATTTTTTTTTTACAACAATCACTAAAAAAAAAATTCATTTCCATTTTCATTTTTTTCATTTTTTTATTTCAAATGATAAGAATGTAATTTAAATTCAAATTCAAAATATTCTTTATTAAATTTATTAAAATAAATATTATTTATAGAAGACACAAACAAAAAACATCTCCTCCAAAAAAATTTAAAACGAAAAAAACAGAATTTATTCAAAAACTCAAATCTTCAATTTATATAGAAGGATTAGGACAAGATTTAATTATAAAATGCAAAAAAGAAGGAAGTGAAAAAATTGGAAAAATTTATTGTTACAGTTCATTTTTAGATTTTCGTTCAAAAGGACTTTCAAATTATATAAAAACGCATGAAAAAGAAACAGAAGAACAAAACTATTGTGTTTTAAAAGGTGCAATTGAATTCATTTATACAAACGAATTGGAACTTCCTATTCAATGCGAAAGTGCAGAATCTTTCAAAATGTTTAACTTAACTTGTGAATTATGTGATATTTCTCGGAAATGGGGAATTTATGACTTGGAAAAACAATGCGAAATCTTTATCCAAATGGAACTAATAAAAATAGAATTCGAATCCTTTAGCAAAACGGAGTATTATACAATTATTAAGAACTTAGGCTTACGACAATTCGAATCAATCATGAATCTGAATAATGAAGTTTTTACAAATCAAGCACTTTATTTAATTGACAAGAATTTTTCAGTGTTGCTATTAAATAATAATTTGAGAGTGATTTCAGTGGAAATTCTCCAAATATTTCTTCGACGCGATACATTGAATATCAAAAACGAAATCACGCTTTTTGAAGCGGTGTGCAGTTACACGCTCAATAAATCACGATCCTCAAAAAATACTCAAGAAGTAAAATCTTCACAAGAATTCAATGATTTTTTCAAAACGCATTTTTTGAAAATGATTCGTTTTGGATTAATGAAATCGAGAGAATTTTCCGAAATCCCCAAAAAATATAATTTGTTCACAAAAAACGAAAGAAGCGATCTTTCGGATTATATTGCAGCTGTTAGGGACAACAAACTAGATATACAAGAAAACATCAGGAAAAAATATGAAGAGCAAAATGACTGGTTTAAAAATAAAAGAAAATTTTTGGATCCAAATGGATATATGGAAGCAAAGGGATCAATAATGATACGCAATGGGAAAATTCGTTTGCTAAATCTTCCCATCAAAGGAACTAATGCGAATAAATTTGAATTTTATTTGAGAAATTGGATCGGCGATGATGTTTTTAATAAATTAAAATTCCAGTTTCTTTCAACAATAGATGATAAAATAACAACCAAAAAATTCCATAGATTTTGTGACAATAAAGCCCCAATACTTATTATTATCGAGGCTCAGGGGAATATTTTTGGAGGATTTAGTTCAATCGGTTGGACAACAAAAAAACAAGAGAAAGATGAAGAAGATGAAACAAAAAGCAAATTGCAAAGTGATGAAGAAACCAAAGAATTAGAAATGGAAAAGAAAAAGAAAAAGAAGAAAAAGAAGGAAAAAGATTTTTGGGAAATTCCCCAAATTTATCAACCAAGTTTTAACATTGAGTATATTGAAGACAAGAAGGCTTTCCTATTTATATTAAAATCAAATGAAGTAACAGAACCTTATAGAATGGACGTAATTCCCGATAAGACAAAATGTGCTTTAGTTAATAGAATAGAGTATGGTCCTGCTTTTGGAGATGGTTGGGATTTATGTGTTGGTCCAGGTTTGAAAATTGGTTTTTCTAATGTTAGTTTTACTTATGAACTTCCAAAAAATATTTCTTTTTTATATACACAAGGAAGAAGTTTATTTACTAAATATAAACCACCTTTTGTTGTTGAAAGATTTGAAGTTTATTTTTAAATTTCAAAATTAAATCAATTAAATTTAAATTTAAAAATTTCAAAAATATTTTTTTCATTTTTTTCTTTTCTAATCTAATTTAAAATTCAAAAATGAATTCTTTAAATCAAAATGAAAATGAAAATGAAAATGAAAATCAATTAGTTTTCTCAGCAAAACTTATTTCTTTAACAAAAATAAATCAAACAAATTCTCAATTTGAAAATATGGGAAAAGTTATTGTAGCAATTACAGGAATTCCTGATTTATTTAATTATCAAATTATTTTTTATCAAGATAAAAGAAATCCAATTTCAACAATTTTTTTGAATAAATCCTTTAATTTTCAAGTAAAAATTAAAATTAAAAATATTAAAAAATTTAAAATGATAAAATTTATTTTCTTGTTTTTTTTTAGTCTCAAAACCAAAATTTTTTAACTTTTTATGAAGAAAATAATCAAAAATGGATTTTAAATTTTAATAATTCTCAAGATTCTATTGAATTTTCAACTCAACTTGCTTTCATTTTAATATTATTAAAAAACTCAGATTTTGATTTAGATTTTGATTCAGAAAAAATTAATTATTTTGATATTTCTTTTGGAAATGATGAAAAAGTTATTGAAGGAACAAAAATTAGAATTAATTATATTGGATGGATTGTTTATGATATTTCAAATCCTAAAATTCAAACCAAATTCGATACAACTTATGAAAAAGAAATTAAATTTGGATGTCAAATTGGTGATTCAACAATTAGTAAAGGTATAAAATATATAAAATATAAATAAATATTTAAAATATAATATTTATTTTTATATTATTTAGTTTGGAATTTAGGTCTTCTTGGAATGCAAAAAGGTGGTCAAAGAATAATTTGTTCTCATCCTAAATTTCATTTCCAATATCAATATGAATATGAAAGAATGTTTAAACAAAAATTTTCAGAAAATTCAGTTATTGTTTATTTTGTTGATTTGAAAGAATTAATCCCATTAAATCAAATTAAAAATGATCAAAATGAATATTATTATGATAATTATTTCTCATTTCAACCAACAGAACAACTCATGCTTGACAAAAATGATCCCTTTCAATTTAATCAATTTGAACAATTTAATCAATTTGAACAATTTGATTCAAAAGAATTTCCATTAATTGAAAATATTCAAGAACATGAAAACTTTGAAAATATCCAAAAACATGAAAGTGATGAAAAAACTCAAAATAAAATTTATGATAATATTTTCGAAACAGATGAAATTAACAATTTAAACGAAGAAAAAAAACCAAAAGAAATTCCTCAAAAAGAAAAAGAACCAAAACAAATTTTCATTCAACAAAATTATCCAAAACAACCATTAATGAATATTAATGAAATATTAGATTTACTAATTGATACAAGAAGAAATGGAGTGGATAGTAAAATTCTTATCAATAGTCTTTCCTTTTCATTTGATTCAATTTCTCAAAAAATTCAACAATTTCTTCATTCAATTCAAAAAATGGAAAATCAAAGTGATAAATCAAAAAAGAAATCAAAACTTGAATCAAAAATTGATAATATAACAAATCAACAAACAAATATTGAAAGTCAATATTTACAAATTCAATCCAAAATGGAAAATCTTTATAAACAATTTGATATCATTGAAGATGAAAGTTATTTTGATTCAATTTCTCAACAAGAAACAAAAGATAAAATGAAAGAATTAGAACAAAGTATTCATAATTTAAAAGAAGAAAATGAAAAACTCAAAGAAAATGAAGTTCAACTTCAAAATTTTAGATCAATTAATGATTCTAATGAAATTTCAATTCTTCAAGAAAAATTAGATGAAAAAGATGAAGAAATTTTAGAATTAAAAAAGAAAATTGAAGATATTTCAATTAAATCAAATGAAGAATTTGAATTAAAACAAAAAGAGTTTGAACAAAAACAAAAAGAATTTGAACAAAACAAAAAGAATTTGAACTAAAGCAAAAAGAATTTGAATTAAATCAAAATCAAAATCAAAATCAAAATCAAAAATCAAAATCAAAATCAAAATCAAAATGATTTATTAAAAGAACGTAAAAGAATGGAAAAAAATATAACAAAATTAATGAATTGGATTTTTTTACAATTACAAAAAATTTTTAAAAATGAAGAGAAATATGATGGAAAAACAATTTTAAAAACAAGTGCTGAAATTATAAAACATGGAACTACACAATTAGTTTCAAATATTAATCCAAAACAAGAAGAAAATTTAGAAAATAAAAAAGACAAAAAGAAGAATTAAAATTAAAATTAAAATTAAAATTAAAATTAAAATTAAAATTAAAATTAAAATTAAAATTAAAATTAAAATTAAAATTAAAATTAAATTAAAATTAAAATTAAAATTAAAATTAAAATTAAAATTAAAATTAAAATTAAAATTAAAATTAAAATTAAAATTAAAATTAAAATTAAAATTAAAATTAAAATTAAAATTAAAATTAAAATTAAAATCGAATTTAGTTCAAATTTAATTTTTTTCTTTTTAAAAAATAAATCAAAATTTTTTTCATTTTTTTATTTTCATTTTTTTATTTTCAAATTTTCTTTTTTTTTTTTAAATAAAAATGTTTTCAAATTCTCCACTTAAAGATGCAGTTGAAAAAGCAACAGATAATTTATTAGATGCAGATTGGACTTACAATTCTAAAATAATTAATTATGTTAGAAGACATCCAACAGAGTAAAATAAAAAACAAAAAAATAACAAAAAAAATTTTAAAAATTTTAAAATTTAATTAATAAAAATAATTTAGAGAAGAACATCTTGTTAATGCAATTAAAAATCGTTTAGGCAAAAATAATGCAAAAACTAAATCTCTTTCATTAATTGTAAACAATTTAAAATTAAAATCAAAATTAAAATTAAAATTAAAATTAAAATTAAAATTAAAATTTAAAATTAAAATTAAAATCAAAATTGAATTTAAAATCAAAATTAAAATTAAAATTAAAATTAAAATTAAAATTAAAATTAAAATTAAAATTAAAATTAAAATTAAAATTAAAATTAAAATTAAAATTAAAATTAAAATTAAAAATCAAAAATCAAAATTAAAATTAAAATTAAAATTAAAATTAAAATTAAAATTAAAATTAAAATTAAAATTAAAATTTAAAATTAAAATTAAAATTAAAATTAAAATTAAAATTAAAAAATTAAAATTTAAAATTAAAATTAAAATTTTGAAAAAATAAAATTAAAATTGCAAAACATTTACAAAATTTAAAAATTAAAATTAAATCAAAAATTAAAATTCCTAAATTAAAAAAAATTAAAATTAAAATTAAAATTAAAATTAAAATTAAAATTCAACAAAAATTTCAACAAAACCTCAAATGGTAAAAAATTTAAATTTAAATTTAAAACAAAATTAAAACAATAAAGCTTTTAGATGCATGCTTAAAAAATATACCAAGTTTAATTAAATATATTGAAAAAGATAATTTTATGAAAAATTAATGAGTATTTCCAAAAGTGATAAAAGCACCAGAAGCAAGAGATAGAGCAAGATATTTGATTCAAAAAGTTCTAAAAATAACAAAAATTGCAAAACATTTACAAAATTTACTTAAAATTGGAGCAAAACTTCCACCAGAAGGAACTTTTGAAGAACCTCCAGATATTCCAAAACCAAAAGAATCAACTCAAAATACAACTAGAAATTTTCAATCAATTCCTATGGCAATGGGAATGTATGGTGGAACTTATCCTGTTTTTTCTCCTCAAATTCCTCAAAATTATTATTATTATCAACAACAACAATTTCAACAACAACAATTTCAACAACAACCTCAAATGGTAAACAATTTAAAACAATTTCCAAAAATATTTAAATTAAAAGAATATTTAAATTAAAATATTTTAAATTAAAAAAAATATTTAAATTAAAAAAAATATTTAAATTAAAAGAAATATTTCCAAAAATATTTAAATTAAAAGAAATATTTCCAAAAATATTTAAATTAAAAAAATATTTAAATTAAAAGAATATCTAAAAAAAATATTTAAATTAAAAAGAAATATTTAAATTAAAAGAAATATTTAGATTAAAAGAATATTTCCAAAAATATTTAAATTAAAAGAAATATTTCCAAGAATATTTAAATTAAAAGAATATTTAAATTAAAAAGAATATTTAAATTAAAAGAATATTTAAATTAAAAGAAATATTTAAAATCAAAAAAATCATTTTTATTTTTGATTCTATTTTAGATGATGTCAAACATGACAAAAGAACAAAAAGCAGAAAAAATTAGAAAAGATTTAAAAGTAGTAAAGGAAACAATCCAATTATTAACAGAAACTTTAAAAGCTGTTCAACCTACAGATGATATTAAAAAAGATGAAACAATACAAGAATTATATTTAACTGTGAAACAAATTAGTTATTTAATGATTCGTTTAGCTGGAAAAATAACTGATAATGATGAATTATTAACAGAAGTTTTGATTTATAACGATATTGTTAATACTGCAAAATTAAATTATCAAAAAGCTTTGAAACATGAACCAGTTGATGAAATTCGTAAATTAATTTTTCAATTTAATTTAATTTAATTTAATTTTAATTTAATTTAATTTAATTTAATTTAATTTAATTTAATTTAATTTAATTTAATTTAATTTAATTTTGAAATAAAGATTTTCCTGGAGATTCTGAAAAAAAAGAAGAGAAATCATCTGATGAAAGTATTAGTGATAATGAATTTAAAAGTGTATCAGATGATAGTGATACTGAATCTGATGAAAAAGATGAACAAAAAAAAGAAAAATCAACAAATCAAAAACCAACTAAAATTGAATCAAATCAACAAAATAATTTAATTGATCTTGATATTAATCCAAAACCAAATCCACAATTAAATCAACAACAAAATCAATTTAATCAACCAAATCCACAATTAAATCAATTTAATCAACCAAATCAATTAAATCAACAACCAAATCAATTTAATCAACCAAATCAATTTAATCAACCAAATCCACAATTAAATCAATTTAATCAACCAAATCAATTAAATCAACAACCAAATCAATTTAATCAACCAATAAATCAATTTAAACAAAATCAATTTAATCCACAATTAAATCAACAACCAAATCAATTTAATCAACAATTAAAATTATTTAATCAACCAAATCAAGTTAAACAACAACCAATAAAACAAGTTAATCAACAAAAACAAAATCAACCAAAAGAAAAAGATCCTTTTATTGATGGAATTGAATATCTTGAATCAATAAATTCAAAAAATCAAAATCAAAATCAAAATCAAAATCAAAATCAAAATCAAAATCAAAATCAAAATCAAAATCAAAATCAAAATCAAAATGAAGAAAATCAAAATGAAGAAAATCAAAATGAAGAAAAAGATGAAAAATCTTCAAATAGTGAAGATGATTTTGATAGTTTTTTCTCAACTCGTTCTAAAAAAAAGACAACAAAAAAAACAGCTTTATTTAATTAAAAAATTTTTAAAGAAATGAAATGAAATGAAAAATTCAAATTAAATCAATCAATTAAATTATTATTCCTTTTTTTTTTTTCCTTTTTTAAAAAAGAGAAGAAAAATATTATTTGAACAAAACAAAACAAAAGAAAATAATTTCAAAATTGAAGAATTTCTTTTTTTCTTTTCCTAAATTTATTCTTTTTATTCTTTCAAAAAAAAAATGAATTGAAAAATGAAAAATGAATTGAAAATTGAAATGAAATTTTTTTAGATTTTGTTTGTGTCTTGTTTTTAAATTAATCCATTTGCAAAACTTTGAATTATTCCAGGAGCACTTGAATCAAATCCAACAACATCAAGCATATAAGGATCAGAAGGATCTGCAATTGAAAATTTTGTAGCAGTAAATCCAATAACAACTAATTTAGCATCAGGAATATTCATTTCTTTTCTATAATTCTTTATTGCTTGAAAAGGATGAATATTTCCAGAATAAGTTTCATTATCAGTCATTACAACAAAAACATCAACAGGAATTCTCTTTTCCAAAGCATAAATCATAGGTTGAGCACAATCAGTTCCACCAAAAGCAAAACCTGACATTTTTGAAATTAAACCTTCAAGTTTTTTTTCTTTCTTGAGATAATCAACATTTTGGAAAGTAGTTGAAAATGCACATAAATGAGTATCTTTTTCCACTCTTGTAATAACAGACATCATTGCAGCAGCAGCATCACGAGCACAAACAGCAGGATTTCCACTGATAAAAGCACATGACATACTTCCAGAAACATCAACTCCAAGAAGCCATCTCTTGTTTGTTGGTTCGACATAATTGAAGGTTAAGTAAAAAGCTTCATCAAGTGCATTAAGAATTTTTGGAACAGGTTTCCAAGTTAAATTTCCTTTTATACCTTTTCCTCTTCCATAAACTTTGAGAGCAACAAAAACATTGAATGGATGAATTCTTGATTTCTTCAAATATTCTTCATTCAAAAAATTCCGAACAACAATATCATTGTATTTTTGACTATCCTTTGAATCAGCTGAAAGTAATCCTATTTCAGTCATCTTCCCAAGATTCCGAATTGTTGCTGTAAGTGGCATTGATTCAAGAAGAGCTGCCCAGATTTCTTTTGTGTTAAGCCATACTGTTGGAATATGTTCTCGTGCAAGATTTTGTTCTTTTATCAATTCAATCACATTTTCTGCTGTTTCTGATTTTTTGATTTTTTCAACTGTTTCAAGAAATTGGAAAACTTGTTGGAATTCTTTGTCATTTGCAATATCGTTAGTATAAACTGGATATTGTTTAGGTTTTTTCTTTTTGTCTGTTTCTTCAATTTTCATTTCTTTTTGATCTTTATCAGTTGAAATTGTCATGTTCTTGTCTTTTTCTTTTTCTTTTTCATTTTCTTTTTCATTTTCATTTTCTTTTTTATCAGTTGAAATTGTCATGTTCTTGTCTTTTTCTTTTTCATTTTCATTTTCATTTTGTTTATTAGAAATTTCTTGATTAGTTTTCAATTCATTTTTTTCATTGCTCAATTGAATCAAATTTTGAGGAATTCTCACAAGAGCATCTTTTCCATTAACAATATAATCAAAAATAAGTTTCAAGGAATTTGTAGAAGGTTTTGGATGAATAAGTCTCAAAAGATCACGATGACTCCAACCTTCTCTTGATTGGTATTTAGTAATCAAGTAAGCAAGTTTCTTAGCATCATGATCATTTTTGTACCATTTGGCTAAAGATTCTCTGTGTTTTCTTCCCCAACCTTTTGATTTCGATTGAAGCTTAGAAAATTGCAAACAATATTTAACAAAAAGAAAAAGTGTTGTAGGAATTCTGCACACTTTTGGAACAGCAGCATAAGCAGCATCAATTGTATCTTTGAATTTCTTTCGATCCGCCAACTTGGCACAAATTGCAAGAGCAAAAATCCCTGGTTCTTGTTTTGCTGCTCTTCCTTCAACTGAGTATTCTACAATTGTTTCAACTACTTCTAATCCTCTTCCTTTATCAATGAGTTCAGTGATTGATTTTGTGTTTTCTAATTTTAATTGAGGTGCATTTTGATAATATGTTCCTGTTTCACATCCTAAAGTGAGAAATCTTCGTAATCGTACCATGTCATCTACTTCGAAAACAAATCCACCTGCATTGTTTCGAACCATGTCATTTTCTCTCCCTTTTTCTGGTTGTTGTTGATTTGTGAATTTTTTACTCATTTTGAAAATAACTTGGTTAAATTTTTAATAATTATTTTTGTTTAATTAATTATTAATTTATTAAGCAAGTGATTAAGAATGAAAAAATGAAAAAAAAAATATATTTTTTCTTTTAAACTTGAATAAATAAAAATGACATATTTCTATATTATTTCCTATACATATTAATTTATATTTTTTCTCTTTTTTTATTTAATTTTTATTTCTCCTTTTTTTTTCTATTTAATCTTTAAATAAATTTAAAAAATAAAAAATTATTAATTAATATAATCTAAAATAATTTATAAATAAATATTAAATTAAAGTTATTATAAATATTTATATAAATTTATTTCAAAAAGTGGAATAAAAATATTTTAATAAATAAATATAAATAAATTAAATAAATATTAATTAAATTTAAAAATAAAAATTATTAATTAATATATTTTAAAATAATTTATAAATAAATATTAAATTAAAGTTATTATAAATATTTATATAAATTTATTTCAAAAAGTGGAATAAAAATATTTTTAATAAATAAATATAAATAAATTAAATAAATATTAATTAAATTTAAAAATAAAAATTATTAATTAATATATTTTAAAATAATTTATAAATAAATATTAAATTAAAATTATTATAAATATTTATATAAATTTATTTCAAAAAAAGTGGAATAAAAATATTTTAATAAATAAATATAAAATAAATTAAATAAATATTAATTAAATTTAAAAAATAAAAAATTATTAATTAATATATTTTAAAATAATTTATAAATAAATATTAAATTAAAATTATTATAAATATTTATATAAATTTATTTCAAAAAAAGTGGAATAAAAATATTTTAATAAATAAATATAAATAAATTAAATAAATATTAATTAAATTTAAAAAATAAAAATTATTAATTAATATATTTTAAAATAATTTATAAATAAATATTAAATTAAAATTATTATAAATATTTATATAAATTTATTTCAAAAAAAGTGGAATAAAAATATTTTAAATAAATAAATATAATTAAATTTAAAAATAAAAATTAAATTAATTAAATTTAAAAATTAAAATTATTAATAAATTTATATAAATTTAAATAAAAATATTTTAAAAATAAATTAAATAAATAAATATTAAATTTAAAAATAAAAATTATTAATTATATTATAATATAAAAATTAATTTATAAATAAATATTAAATTAAAATTATTTTAAAATATATAAATTTATTTCAAAAAGTGGAATAAAAATATTTTAATAAATAAATATAAATAAATTAAATAAAATTAAAAAATTTTAAAAATAAAAATTATTAATTAATATAATATAAAATAATTTATAAATAAATATTAAATTAAAATTATTATAAATATTTATATAAATTTATTTCAAAAAAAGTGGAATAAAAATATTTTAATAAATAAATATAAATAAATTAAATAATAATTAATTAAATTTAAAAATAAAAATTATTAATTAATATATTATAAAATAATTTATAAATAAATATTAAATTAAAGTTATTATAAATATTTATATAAATTTATTTCAAAAAAAGTGGAATAAAAATATTTTAATAAATAAATATAAATAAATTAAATAAATATTAATTAAATTTAAAAATAAAAATTATTAATTAATATATTTTAAAATAATTTATAAATAAATATTAAATTAAAATTATTATAAATATTTATATAAATTTATTTCAAAAAAAGTGGAATAAAAATATTTTAATAAATAAATATAAATAAATTAAATAAAGATTAATTAAATTTAAAAATAAAAATTATTAATTAATATATTTTAAAATAATTTATAAATAAATATTAAATTAAAATTATTATAAATATTTATATAAATTTATTTCAAAAAGTGGAATAAAAATATTTTTAATAAATAAATATAAATAAATTAAATAATAATTAATTAAATTTAAAAAATAGAAAATTATTAATTAATATATTTTAAAATAATTTATAAATAAATATTAAATTAAAGTTATTATAAATATTTATATAAATTTATTTCAAAAAAAGTGGAATAAAAATATTTTAATAAATAAATATAAATAAATTAAATAAAGATTAATTAAATTTAAAAAATAGAAAAATTATTAATTAATATATTTTAAAATAATTTATAAATAAATATTAAATTAAAATTAAAAGAAAAAATGAAAAAAAAGATCAAATTATTTTCGAAAAAAAAAAATTTTTTTTAATTAATTTTTAATTTAAATTGATCAGTTTTTTTTCCTTTTAAAAAATAAAAAACAAAAAAAACAAAATAACCATTTTTTTTAATTTAAAATTTAGTTTATTCAAAAAGCAAAAAAAAAAATTAAATTTCATTTTTTTCATTTTTTTTCATTTTTTTTCATTTTTTTCATTTCAATTTATTTTATATTTTTTATATTTTTTTTAAATTTAAAAAAAAAACAACAACAAAAAAAATTAAAAATTATTTTTTAAAAAAAAATAACGGAATAAATAATAAAAATAATAAAAATGTCAGAATGGAGTGAACATATTGATCCAAGTTCAAATAGAATTTATTATTACAATTCAAGAACAGGACAAAGTGTATGGACAAAACCAGCAGAATTAGAAGAAAAAGAAGAAAAAAAAGAAAAAGAAAAAAAAAGAAAAATGAATGGAAGAAATATTCGATCCAAATACAGGAAAAAAATACTATTATAATCACAAAACTGGGGCAAGTGTTTGGACGAAACCAAAAGAATTAGAAGAACAAAAAGAAACTAAAAAAACTGAAAATATTGAAAATTTTGGAAATCAATCAATTGATTTACCTCCTATATTGAATGAAGACTTACCACCACCAATTCTTAATGATGATATCCAACTGCCTTCTTTAGACATGGATTTACCACCTCCAATATTTGATGGTGATATGCCACCGCCTGTTTTTGACGGAGACTTACCACCGCCTATTCTGGATGAAAATTTTTCAATTCCACAAATTGAATCAATTCCAAATAATAATTTTGATCAACAACTAAATCAAATTCCTCCACCTATAAATACTTCTCCAAACATAACAAAGTCTCCTTCACCTACTAAAGAAAGAAAGTGGCCGCCTTGTTTTGGTTATCATGAAATTCCTGATGATATTATGAATGAAAATCCTGAATTAAGAATTACTGAATTTGCAAGAAAATTTTTTAATAATCAAAAATCTTTAAAAAAAGCTACTCCAAAACAATTACTCTCTTTCTCTTCAAAACCTATTAAGAAACCTTTACTTTTATCTGTTAATAAATCTAAAACTCCAAAAATATCTTCTGAAGCTGTTGATAATTTCAAAAGTAATTTGAAATCTAAATTAAAATTCATTTATAAAAATAAAATTAATTTATAAAATTAAAATTCATTTATAAAATTAAAATTAAAATTAAAATTAAAATTAAAATTAAAATTAAAATTAAAATTAAAATTAAAATTAAAATTAAAATTAAAATTAAAATTAAAAATTAAAATTAAAATTAAAAATAAATTTAAAAATTAAAAATTAAAAATTAAATTTAAATTAAATTTATTTTAAAGATATTTTGAGTTATATTGGTGAAAAAGGAAAAAAATCAGCAGGAGATCCTGAAGTTGCCAAAAAAATTTTAACAAGAGGACTTCAATATCCAGAATTATGGGATGAAATTTATATTCAACTTTTAAAGCAAACACAAGGAAGAATTGAAATGTAAAATTAAAATTAAAATTAAAAATCAAAATTAAATTTAAAATTAAAATAATTAAAATTAAAATTTAAATTAAAATCTTTCTAATTATGTTATAAAAGGACAACTTTAAAGAGAGTTTGGGAACTTTTAGTTTTATGTTGTAGTACATTTCCTCCATCAGAAGATTTAGAAAATTATTTGAAAAATTTTGTTTGTTTAAATATTAAAAATGAAAGGGTTGAAATATCTGAATTTGCACAATATTGTATTCTTAAATTATTCCCCATTTCCAAAGCTCGAAATTCTAAAAAATTTTCAATTCCACCTGATAGAACAATTCAATCAATTAATGTTTGAATCAATTATTTATTATTTTTTGAATCAATTATTTATTATTTTTGAATCAATTATTTTTTAAATTATTTTTTAAATTAGGTTGCTCCTTATCAACAATCTAGACTTTTTGGAATAACTTTTGAAGAAATATTATGGTATCAAAAAGATTGGGATCCTGATCTTAAAATTCCCAAAGTTATTAAATTTTTATGTGATCAAGTTAAAGAAACTGGAGGTTAATAATCTTTAAAAAAAATATTTAAAAAAAATATTCAAAATTTAAAAAAAATTCAAAAAAAAAATTATAAAGGAATGTCAACTGTTGGAATTTTTAGAATTCCAGGTCAAAATGAAGAAGTTAATTATGCAAAAGATTTACTTGATAGAGGAAGTTTAGAAGTTAAATTCTCTCAACCAACAACTCCTGCATCTTTATTAAAACAATTTTTTAGAGAATTATATGAATCTTTAATTCCAGAAGAATTTTAGTAAATAAAAAATTAAATTGAAAAACGAAATTAAATTGAAAAAATAATTTTGTTTCTTTCTTTCAAAAAAAAAAGTGATGATTGTTTAAAATGCGCAGGAAAATTAGATGAAGAAGAGAAAATTATTCAAAAATTACGTCCAATTAATTTAGCTGTTTTAACTTACTTGATTCGATATATCAGAGAATTTAGTCAACAAAGTGTTCTTTCAATAACAAAAATGGGACTTCCAAATCTTGCTCTTGTATTTGCTCCAAATTTATTACGTTGTCCACCAACAACAGAATTAAAATTAACTATGAATCAACCAAGAGAGCAATTATTCTTTTTAACACTTTTAAAGAATTTGGATTGTAGTAAATATGAAAAGATGCTTTAATTTCAATTCTAAAATAATTTTTCTTTTCTTTTTTTTCTTTTTTCTTTTTTTCTTTTCAAACAAAAAGGTTTATCTTCAATTTCGTAATAAAAGAACATTAACTAAATTATTAATCTTTTTAAAATCAATTATTTATAAATTATTTAAAAATAAATTATTAATCTTTTATTTATTTAATAATAAATTATTAATCTTTCATTTATTTATTAATAATAAATTATTAATCATTTATTTATTAATAATAAATTATTAATCATTTATTTATTTAATAATAATAAATTATTAATCATTTATTTATTAATAATAAATTATTAATCTTTTATTTATTTAATAATAAATTATTAATCTTTCATTTATTTAATAATAATAAATTATTAATCATTTATTTATTTATTAATAATAAATTATTAATCTTTTATTTATTTATTTATTTAATAATAAATTATTAATCTTTTATTTATTTATTTATTTAATAATAAATTATTAATCTTTTATTTATTTATTAATAATAAATTATTAATCTTTCATTTATTTATTAATAATAAATTATTAATCTTTTATTTATTAATTTATTAATCTTTATTTATTAATAATAAATTATTAATCTTTCATTTATTTAATAATTTATAAATTATTAATCTTTTATTTATTTATTTAATAATAAATTATTAATCTTTCATTTATTTATTTAATAATAAATTATTAATCTTTTATTTATTTATTTAATAAATTATTAATCTTTATTTATTTATTTAATAAATTATTAATCTTTTATTTATTTATTTTAATCTTTTTATTTATTTAATAATAATAAATTATTAATCTTTTATTTATTTATTTAATTAATAAATTATTAATTATTTTATTTATTTAATAAATTATTAATCTTTTATTTATTTATTAATAATAAATTATTAATCTTTTATTTATTTAATAATAAATTATTAATCTTTCATTTATTTATTAATAATAAATTATTAATCTTTCATTTATTTATTTAATAATAAATTATTAATCTTTTATTTATTTATTTAATAATCTTTCATTTATTTATTTATTAATCTTTCATTTATTTATTTAATAATAAATTATTAATCTTTTTATTTAATAATAATAAATTTTAATCTTTTATTTATTTAATAATAATAAATTATTAATCTTTCATTTATTTAATTATAAATTATTAATCTTTTATTTATTTATTTATTAATCTTTTATTTATTTATTTAATAATAAATTATTAATCATTTATTTATTTAATAATAAATTATTAATCTTTTATTTATTTATTATTAATCTTTATTTATTTATTTATTTATTAATAATAAATTATTAATCTTTTATTTATTTATTAAATAATATAAATTAATCTTTCATTTATTTATTTATTAATAAATTATTAATCTTTCATTTATTTAATAATAATAAATTATTAATCATTTATTTATTTATTAATAATAAATTATTAATCATTTATTTATTTATTTAATAATAAATTATTAATCTTTTTATTTATTAATAATAAATTATTAATCTTTCATTTATTTATTATTAATAAATTATTAATCTTTCATTTATTTATTTATTAATAAATTATTAATCTTTTTATTTATTTATTAATAATAAATTATTAATCTTTTATTTATTTAATAATAAATTATTAATCCATTTTCATTTATTTATTTAATAATAAATTATTAATCTTTCATTTATTTATTTAATAATAAATTATTAATCTTTTATTCATTTTATTTCAAATTATTAATCTTTCATTTATTTATTTAATAAATTATTAATCTTTCATTTATTTATTAATAATAAATTATTAATCTTTTATTTATTTATTTATTAATAATAAATTATTAATCTTTTATTTATTTATTTAATAATAAATTATTAATCTTTTATTTTTATTTATTTATTAATTATTAATCTTTTATTTATTAATAATAAATTATTAATCTTTCATTTATTTATTTATTAATAAAAATTATTAATCTTTATTTATTTATTAATAAATTATTAATCTTTTATTTATTTATTTAATAAATTATTAATCTTTTATTTATTTATTTAATAATAAATTATTAATCTTTCATTTATTTATTAATAAAAATTATTAATCTTTCATTTATTTATTAATAATTTAATCTTTTATTTATTTATTAATAATAAATTATTAATCTTTTTATTTATTTATTAATAAAAATTATTAATCTTTTATTTATTTATTAATAATAAATTATTAATCTTTCATTTATTAAAAATAAATTATTAATCTTTTCATTTATTTATTTATTAATAAATTAATTTTTATTTATTTTAATAATAATAAATTATTAATCTTTTATTTATTTATTTATTAATAATAAATTATTAATCTTTTATTTATTTAATAATAAATTATTAATCTTTTATTTATTTATTTAATAAATTATTAATCTTTTATTTATTTATTTAATAATAAATTATTAATCTTTTTATTTATTTATTAATAATAAATTATTAATCTTTCATTTATTTATTAATCTTTCATTTATTTATTTATTTATTTATAAATTATTAATCTTTTATTTATTAATTAATAATAAATTATTAATCATTTATTTATTTATTAATAATAAATTATTAATCTTTCATTTATTTATTTATTAATAATAAATTATTAATCTTTTATTTATTTATTTATTAATAAATTATTAATCTTTTATTTATTTATTTAATAATAAATTATTAATCTTTTATTTATTTATTTATTAATAAATTATTAATCTTTCATTTATTTATTATTAATAAATTATTAATCTTTTATTTATTTATTTATTTATTTATAAATTATTAATCTTTTATTTATTAATTAATAATAAATTATTAATCTTTCATTTATTTATTTATTAATAATAAATTATTAATCATTTATTTATTTATTTATTAATAATAAATTATTAATCATTTATTTATTTATTTAATAATAAATTATTAATCTTTTTATTTATTTATTTATTAATAAATTATTAATCTTTCATTTATTTATTTATTAATAAATTATTAATCTTTCATTTATTTATTAATAATAAATTATTAATCTTTTATTTATTTAATAATAATAAATTATTAATCTTTCATTTATTTATTTATTAATAATAAATTATTAATCTTTCATTTATTTATTAATAATAAATTATTATTCTTTTTATTTATTTATTTAATAATAAATTATTAATCTTTTATTTATTTAATAATAATAAATTATTAATCTTTCATTTATTTATTTATTAATCTTTCATTTATTTATTAATAATAAATTATTAATCTTTCATTTATTTATTAATAAATTATTAATCTTTCATTTATTTATTAATAATAAATTATTAATCTTTTATTTATTTAATAATAAATTATTAATCTTTTATTTATTAAATTAATCTTTCTTTCTTCAAATTAAACTTTTACATTATTTTAAATAAAGAATTGAAGATTTAATTTATTTTTATTGTTTTGATCAAATAAAAAGATAATTTATTATTAAGAAATATTAGGGGATTAATTCAATTCAATTCAATTCAATTCAATTCAATTCTTTTTAATTGCTTTTTGCTTTTTGCTTTTTTTAAATTTAACAAAAAAAAAAACAATAAAAAACAAAAATTAAATTAAATTTTCATTTTTTTTCTTTTAATTTCTTTGCAATTTCAAAAAAAAATTGCCTTCTTTAATAATTTTGAAGTAACAAAAAAAGAATAAAAAAAATAAAAGAAACTAAAAAAGAAATAACAATAATTTAATTCTAAAATTTTAAAAAAAATTAAAAAAACACCTTTCCCGAAATTTCCAATAATTCAAAACATTAATTTCTGTGTTTAAAAAAAAAATTTTTTTTTGTTAAATAATTTTTTTTAAACAGAAAAAATTTTTTTCATTTTTTTTTTTAAATAATTTAAAATAAACAAATTATAAAAAAAAAAAAACAAAAACAAAAACAAAATGCAAAACTTAGCAAATGAAAATAATAATAAAAATAGTAATTCAAATTTATCTAGAAATGAAGTTCCTTATTTTTCTAATTCGTTAATAAATACATTTCAACAAAAACAAAATCAAGAAGATCAAAATCAAGAAATAAAAGAAATAAAAGAAATAAAAGAAATAAAAGAAATAAAAGAAATAAAAGAAATAAAAGAAATAAATGAACAAAAAATTCTTAAATCAGAACAAAAGTAAGTTTAATAGTTAAAAAAAAATTGATCAAATTTTTTATTCAAATTTTTTATTCATTTAAAATAGTAATAATCAAGAAGAAACGAGAAAAAAAGAAACAACAAACAAAATACTTGATTTAAATCAAATTCGATTATTTCTTAAAGAAGCACAAAATCAAAATGTTAATATTCCAGAAGATTTAATAAATTCAATTGAAAAATATGAAAAAAATGAATTAACTTATGATGAAATTAGTCAAAAAATTGATTATACTTTCCAAAATAATTTTGATCTTTCAAGATTTTATCACTTCTTTTTTTCACAAAGAAGAATACAAAAACAACAACAGAAAAAAAGACCTAATCCATTTAGTGATTTAGATGTTCAAGCATATTATTTCAATAGATCAATTGATTTTATTCAAAAAGTGGAAAAAAAATATCAACCAAATTCAAATGAATTTTTACAATTTAAAATCATTTTAGACAAAATACTTTCAAAACAAATTAATTTGCAAGAAATTATAATTGAAATCCAAAATATTTTCCCATATAACTTAGATTTAATTCAAGAATTTTTAGAAATGATTCCTCCAAATAATAAATATGAACAGCAATTAATACACTTTTCATTATTACAAATTCAAAGAAAAAGACAAGAAATGTTGAATAAATCAAATATTCATGTTGAAAAAGGAGAATCACAAAATGATTCAAATAATATTCAAAAAAATGAACAAAATCCTCAAATTTCATCTCAAATGAAACATCAACATTTCTTCAAGAAAATCAATCAATTATTAAAACCTAATTATTATAATGATTTTTTGAAGTGCATAAATTCATTTAATCAAGGATTTTTAACAAAGAAACAACTTCTTTTGCTTGTAAAACCTTTATTTGATAAAGATATTTTTACTGAATTTGAGAAATTGATATTATTTGATGATTCAACAGTTACTGAAATTGAAAAATTAGCTCCAGTGCAACAACTTAATTTCAAAAAATTAAAAAAATGTGGACCTTCTTATCGAGCATTACCTTCTCAAGTTAATATTTTAATTCAAAATTTAATTTAATTCATTTTAATTTTCAAAATTTAAAATAAATTTTATTTAGTATCATAAAATAAAATGTCAAGCAAGAGGAAAACTTGAAAAATCCATTTTAAATAATAAATGGGTTTCAACTGCTATTGGAAAAGAAGAAACAAATGCAGAACATGATTTGGAAGATGATCAATTTGAACAAGAAATGCAAAAATTTGAAGAAAAAAGATTTGAAGTTGATATGTCACTTGAAAGTTTATCAAAAATATTAAAAAGTTTAACAGAAATATCATTAAAAATTGATACAATTTCACAAGAAAAAATTGAAGAATTTGCAAAAAGTAATCAAATAATAAGAAATAAATAAATCAAGATCTCATTTCAATTATTTTATTAAATAAATAGATTTCTTAAAAGATCATGTTCATTTAAAAGTTATTAAATTGCTTTATCAAAAAAATTATAATGGATTTTTATCTTTATTTAATAAATTCCCAAAAGGAGGAATTAAAGTTATTTTAAATACTGCAACAGAAAAATATCAATATTTGCAATTAAAGAAAAAAGAAATGAATAATCATTTTGGTAATCTTACAAAAAAATATGCTCAAAAATCAAGAGAAAATCAAATTATAAAATTTCAATCACAACAAAAAAGGAAATTAAATGAGAAAAGTAAATTGTCTTATTTTTTTTAGATAATTTTAATTTTAAAAATAAGCAAATCATTTTTAAATTATTAATTCTTTTAATTTATTACAAAAAATAAAATAAATAGATTTATTAAAAGAAATTGAAATTAGAAAAAATCAAATTGAAGAATCAGATAATATGAATATTGAATCTAGTGATGAACTTTCAACAAGTGAAACTGAAGATTCTTCATTAAATTCTGAAGATACATTTTCATCTGAAGATTCAAATGAAAATCAAAATCAAAATGAAAATGAAAATCAAAATGAAAATCAAAATCAAAATCAAAATCAAAATCAAAATCAAAATGAAAATCAAAATCAAAATCAAAATCAAAATCAAAATCAAAATCAAAATCAAAATCAAAATGAAAATTCAAATTCAAATGAAAATTCAAATGAAAATTCAAATTCAAATGAAAATTCAAATTCAAATGAAAATTCAAATCAAAATTCAAATGAAAATGAAAATTTAAAAATTTTAGGAAATGGTGAATTATTTAATCAAGAAAGAAAAGAAAAAAAGATTCACTTTAAAAAAAGAAATATCAAATATTTAGTATTTGATTTTAATGATTCAATTATTTTTAATGCAATATCCAAAATTACTCAAATTGGAATAGAAAATATTTCAAATTTAAAGAACTTTGAAATAAATAATGAAAAATATTTTTCATCAGTTACAAATTTAATGAAAAAAATTGATAAAGAATTTGATATTAATAACATTTCCAGTTTTCTAAATGAAAAAGTTAATGAATTTATTAAAAATTTTTTCAATACAAAATCAGAATTAACAAAAATTATTGATTTGAAAAATTCCAAAAATCAAAAAGATGAAAATGAAGAAGATCTTAATTATGTTTTAGGAATTTCATTTCCAACTTCAATTCAATCAAAAATCAAAGTTATTTCACAAATGAAAGGAAACAAATATTTATATTATTTCTTCCGTGTTTATCAAATATTTTATTCAATTCTTCAAAAAGCAAAAAGATCATTTCTCAAAAAAAAGAATTAGGAACACCAAAATATGATATTAATTCAACAATTCCAATTGATTTACTTCAACATGAATATTTGAAATCAGTCATTTCAAATCAAAATGAAAAAGCTTATTCTTTTGAATTTTTTCTTGCTTTAATTTCAAAAAGATTAAAAAAAGAAATTTCTAAAAACGAATTTAAACAAAAATTAAATGAAATATTTGGTCAATATGATTTTCAATTTAGTACTATTTGTGAAGTAATTGGAACATTAATTTTTTCATTTATCAAATTATTTTCAAATCAAAATCAAAATCAAAATGAAAATGAAAATGAGAAAACCAAACAAAAACATTTTTTCAATTTCCAATTTCATGAAGTTATGAATTTATCAGAAAATCAAGTTGGGAATCGATATCAACTTTTAATTTTAAACAAAAAAAACTAAAATAAAAAGAAAAACAAAACACAATTTAAATTTAATAATGAAAAATATAATAAATTTATTAATAAAAAATATAATAAATTTATTAATAAAAAGTGGAATAAATTTATTAATAAAAAATATAATAAATTTATTAATAAAAAATATAATAAATTTATTAATAAAAAATATAATAAATTTATTAATAAAAAATATAATAAATTTATTAATAAAAATATAATAAATTTATTAATAAAAAATATAATAAATTTATTAATAAAAATATAATAAATTTATTAATAAAAAAGTGGAATAAATTTATTAATAAAAATATAATAAATTTATTAATAAAAAGTGGAATAAATTTATTAATAAAAAATATAATAAATTTATTAATAAAAAATATAATAAATTTATTAATAATAAAAATATAATAAATTTATTAATAAAAAATATAATAAATTTATTAATAAAAATATAATAAATTTATTAATAAAAATATAATAAATTTATTAATAAAAAATATAATAAATTTATTAATAAAAAGTGGAATAAAATTATTAATAAAAAATGGAATAAATTTATTATTAAAAAGTGGAATAAATTTATTAATAAAAATGGAATAAATTTATTAATAAAAAATATAATAAATTTATTAATAAAAAATATAATAAATTTATTAATAAAAAGTGGAATAAATTTATTAATAAAAAATGGAATAAATTTATTAATAAAAAATATAATAAATTTATTAATAAAAAGTGGAATAAATTTATTAATAAAAAAGTGGAATAAATTTATTAATAAAAAATATAATAAATTTATTAATAAAAATATAATAAATTTATTAATAAAAAATATAATAAATTTATTAATAAAAAATATAATAAATTTATTAATAAAAAGTGGAATAAATTTATTAATAAAAAAGTGGAATAAAATTAATAATAAAAAAATAGAATAAATTTATTAATAAAAAATGAAATAAATTTATTAATAAAAAGTGGAATAAATTTATTAATAAAAAATATAATAAATTTATTAATAAATTAAATAAAAATGAAACAGATTTCTATAATGACGTTTTTATTTTTTTAATTTTTTTCAATCAAAAAAAATATTTTTTTTTTCATTTTTTTCATTTTTCATTTTTTTTCACAATCAATGAAGAAAATTACAATTTATTCAACAATATTATTTCTTTTTTTAATAACAAAAACAAAAACAAAAACAGAAACAAAAGATGTAATTGAACTAAATTATTTAAATTTTGATTCAATCGTTTTAAAAAATTATGATCAAGATGTATTTGTAGTATTTGCAGCAGAATGGTGTCCCCATTGTCAAAAATTAATGCCTGAATGGAATAAAGCAGCATCTACATTAAAAGGATTAATAATATTTGGACATGTTGATTCTTCAGATCAAGTTTTAAATCAAAAATATCAAATAAAAGGATTTCCAACAATTAAATTATTCAAACATACAAAAGAAGGAGGAGTTAAAGAAGTGATTGATTATAATGGACAAAGAGAATTTAACTCACTGAAAAATTTCGCACTTTCATTTCTTGAATCATATGTTGTTGATTTGCAAAATGTTGATCAATGGATTTCTTCTACTCAAGACAGAAAAAAAGTTGTTTTATTTCCTTCAAGTAAATTTAATGATGTTCCCCCTTTGTTTAAAGGTTTATCAAGAGATTTTAGAGGGGATCTTGGTTTCGGTGTTGTTTTCCAAAATAATCCTGATCATAAATATTTAATGCAAATGTTTGGTGTTGATAATTCTCCAAAAATCGTTATTCTTGATAAAAATGGTTCTCCAATTTCTTATTATTCAGGAAAAACAGAATATAAACAATTAAAAAAATATTTGAGTTCTTTTGTTAGTTCAACTTCAGAAAATTTCGAAAATTTTGAAAATGAAAATGAACAAGAAAATGAACAAGAAAATCAACAAGAAAATCAAAAAAATCAAAATTTTATACATCAAATGACAAACCAAAATTATCAAGATATTTGTTTCCTTCAAAAAAAAGGTCTTTGTGTTATTTTAACTTTATCCGAATTCAACAAAAACCAAAATGAAGAAGAAAAAATCTCACTTTTTGAACAAATGATGATTAAATTGAGAAAAGATCCATTATTTAAAAGCTTTTCTTATATTAATTTCCTTGAAAGTGATATCGATAATTCTAATGATTTTATGGAAAATTTGGGAGATATTACAGATTTATCAAAGAATCATGAATTATTTGTTATCAATCCAAAAAAAAGTAAAATGGTTGTTTTTGAAGGAAAATTAGAAGATGAATTAGAAGTTTATAATTTTTTGGATCATATCATTTCAGGAGAAGGAAAGTTTATTTCTTTAAATAAGAATCAAAAAAAAGAACTTTAAAAATCAGAAAATAAGAATAAATCAAGAAAGCAAAAATTTTTTTGAATTCCTTTTTTTTCTTTAATAATTTTAAATTGGAAAAGAGCAATAATAAAAAATATAATAAATTTATTAATAAAAAATATAATAAATTTATTAATAAAAAAGTGGAATAAATTTATTAATAAAAAATAAAATAAATTTATTAATAATAAATATAATAAATTTATTAATAAAAAATATAATAAATTTATTAATAAAAAATATAATAAATTTATTAATAAAAAAGTGGAATAAATTTATTAAAAAAAATGGAATAAATTTATTAATAATAAATATAATAAATTTATTAATAAAAATATAATAAATTTATTAATAAAAAGTGGAATAAATTTATTAATAAAAATGGAATAAATTTTATTAATAAAAAGTGGAATAAATTTATTAATAAAAATATAATAAATTTATTAATAAAAATGGAATAAATTTATTAATAAAAAAAGTGGAATAAATTTATTAATAAAAATATAGTAAATTTATTAATAAAAATATAATAAATTTATTAATAAAAATAATAATAAATATATTAATAAAAATATAATAAATTTATTAATAAAAATATAATAAATTTATTAATAAAAATATAATAAATTTATTAATAAAAATATAATAAATTTATTAATAAAAATATAATAAAATTATTAATAAAAAGTGGAATAAATTTATTAATAAAAATATAATAAATTTATTAATAAAAATAGAATAAATTTATTAATAAAAAGTGGAATAAATTTATTAATAAAAAGTGGAATAAATTTATTAATAAAAATATAATAAATTTATTAATAAAAATATAATAAATTTATTAATAAATTTATTCTATTTATTATTAATAAAAATATAATAAATTTATTAATAAAAAAATTGGAATAAATTTATTAATAAAAATGGAATAAATTTATTAATAAAAAGTATAATAAATTTATTAATAATAAAAATATAATAAATTTATTAATAAAAAATGGAATAAATTTATTAATAAAAATATAATAAATTTATTAATAATAAATATAATAAATATATTAATAAAAATGGAATAAATTTATTAATAATAAAATAGAATAAATTTATTAATAAAAATAGAATAAATTTATTAATAAAAATAGAATAAATTTATTAATAAAAATATAATAAATTTATTAATAAAAATGGAATAAATTTATTAATAAAAATATAATAAATATATTAATAAAAATATAATAAATTTATTAATAATAAATATAATAAATTTATTAATAAAAAATATAATAAATTTATTAATAAAAAATAGAATAAATTTATTAATAAAAAAGTGGAATAAATTTATTAATAAAAAAGTGGAATAAATTTATTAATAAAAAATGGAATAAATTTATTAATAAAAAATATAATAAATTTATTAATAAAAAATGGAATAAATTTATTAATAAAAATTATTTAAAAAAAATATTTTTTCATTTTTAATTTTTCATTTTTTTTCTTAATAAATTTATTTTAAATTTAAAAAAAATTTTTTTTTTTAGAATTAATAAATAAAAATAATAAAGAAATAATAAATGAATTCAGATTCAGATCAAGAAGAAATTTGGGAAAAAAAACCACGTTCTTTTCAAACAAAACAATTTCAAATTCCAGAAACACAAATTAAAAAATTACCTTTTAAAGATAGAAAAGGAAATTTAATTGAAAATGAAAATGAAAATGAAAAAGAAATTAATCAAAAAATAAAAAGAAAAAAAAATTTGAAAAATAAAAAAGATGAATATGAAAATGTTTATAATGAAAATGATAATGAAAATGGAAATGAAAACGAAAATGATGAAGATGAAAATGAAAAATAAAAATGAAGAAATTAATGAATATAAATTATTTCAAATTTTGAAAGAAAAAAAAAAGAATTAATTGCTCAAATGTCATCAATAATAACTGAAGATCCAGAAAAAGTGTTGAATTATTAAATCAAATATTTAAATATTGCAAAGATAAATTTTATTCAATTAGAAAATATGCAATAATTTCATTAGTAGCAATATATATAGATATTATTCCTGGTTATACAATTAGAGAACTTTCTGAACAAGAAAAAAATCAAAAATTATCAAAAGAAGTTTTTCAATTAAGAAAATTTGAAGAGAAATTATTACAAAATTATCATAAATTTATCCAATATTTGATTGATATTCTCAAACAAGAACAGAAAAGAATCAATAGAAAGAAAAGAAAGAAAGATTATTTTTCAAATGAAGAAACAAAAAATAATGATTATAAAATTAATGGAGAAATAATTACATCAGAAAAAGAAGAAAATCAACTTGTTTTAATTTCATTGAAATCATTGAATAGTTTATTGAAAGCAAAACCTTATTTTAATTTTAATAATGAGATTTCAAAATCATTAGTTTCTTATATTGATGATTCAAGAGAAGATATTTCAAATGAATGTTTTGGATCAATTATTGAAGTTATTAAACATGATAAATCAAGAGATATTTCACTTGTAATTATAAAAGAAATTGCCAAAATTATCAAACAAAGAAATTATAAATCAAATCCTAAATTGGTTCAAGTATTTCTTCACATTTCAATTGATCCAGATGTTATTCTTAAACAGAAAAAAATGGAAGAAGAAGAAGAACAAAGAAATCTAAGTGAAAAATTAAAGAGAAAACTTGAAAGAAAGAAAAGCAAAATGAAACAAAGAATGACTCAAAAACAAAAACTGAAGAAAATAGAAAACGATAAAATTGAAAAAAAATTGAAAAAAACATTAGAAAACCAAGAAAAAGAAAGATCTCAAAGATTACAAATAGAAATGCTTAATGCAATATTTATAACATATTTCAGAGTTTTAAAAAGAGCAAAACATAGTGTATTGATGCCATTTGTTTTAGAAGGATTATCGAAATTTTCTCATTTAATCAATCTCAATTTTTTTGGAGATATAATTTCAACATTAAAAGAAACTGTGAAATACAAGAATATCAATTTGAAAATGACTATTCATTGCATTTTTACAGCAATAGCAATAATTACAAAACAAGGAAAAAGTATAATTTCAACAGATTTCAAAGATTTTTACGATAAATTATATTCAAGAATGTTTCAATCATTCATCACACATCTATTACCAATATCCAAAGATAATTATGAATATTCCAACTCAAATAATTGTCTTGTTAGATTAGAAGGATATGTTCCAAATTTATCAATTTATAATTACAACAAAGAAATCAACTTATTACTTGTTAATTGTATTGAAAAATTACTATTTGGAATGAAAGAATTATCTAATGAAAGAATTGCAGGATTTATCAAAAGATTGGCATCGTTACTTTTACATCAATACGAAGGAGTTTCTCTTGGAATTTTAATTTTGATGAAGGATTTAATGATGCAATATCCAAAAACTCAACAATTATTAGATTCAGAAAATTTAAGTTCAGGTGTTTATGATCCAAATATTAAATCACCAGAACATTCAAATGCTTTTTCTTCAAATCTTTGGGAATTCTGTTTACTAAAAATCATTATAATCCTCAAATTTCTAGTTATGTTCAAACTGTTTCAAAAATATATTGATGATATTGATTCTTTAGATTCTCATACTAAATATTTTTTAGATGATAAAAAGCCAAATCAAATTATTAATTCTTCAACTTCTTTTAATTTTATTAATTCAGAATCTGATTTTTTAGATTTTCTTCAATTAAATGAACTTCCTCAAAATTTTAAGAATAAAAATGAAACATAAAAAGTTATTCATTATCATCATCAAAGTTATATTTCTGATTCTCCTTTTCTTAGATTAATTTTAGAAGAAGAAAATAAACAATAAAAATAAATTTTTAATTTTTAATTTTTAATAAAGGAATAATAATTTCATTATAAATTTCTTTAAATCTTTGAAATAAAGCTTCTAATTTAATTTCTCTTTGAGTTTTTAAAGTTTCATTTTGATTTTTGATTTTGATTTTGATTTTTTGATTTTGATTTTGATTTTGATTTTGATTTTGATTTTGATTTTGATTTTGATTTTGATTTTGATTTTGATTTTCCATTTGATTTTGATTTTGATTTTCATTTTGATTTTTATTTTGATTTTGATTTTGATTTTGATTTTGATTTTGATTTTCATTTTGAATTTGAATTTGATTTTGATTTTGATTTTTATTTTCATTTTGATTTTCATTTTGATTTTGATTTTGATTTTGATTTTGATTTTGATTTTGATTTTGATTTTGATTTTGATTTTGATTTTGATTTTGATTTTGATTTTGATTTTGATTTTCATTTTCATTTTTATTTTGATTTTGATTTTGATTTTGATTTTCATTTTGATTTTGATTTTGATTTTGATTTTGATTTTGATTTTGATTTTGATTTTGATTTTCATTTTGATTTTGATTTTGATTTTGATTTTGATTTTGATTTTTATTTTCATCATTTTCTTTCCAATATTTCTTAAATCTTTTTAAAGAAAAATCATCTGATTTAATAAATTGAAGAATAGAAAAAGCAAAGTATATAATAACATAATGTTCTGATAATCTTTGTTTTAACAAATGATGAAACAATAACCAATCATAAGAAATTGTCAAATAAAGAAATTCATCAACATTTAAATTTTGATGAATAAGACCATCAGCCCAAAATGAGCATCTTAATAATCCAACAAAAAAAGGAGTTCTATCATAACCTGAAACACAATGAATCAAAATTCCATCTTTATTATTAGGATTTGCAACAATTAATAATAACAATTTAAGATAATTTAAAGTTATATCAATAATATCCCATTTTTGATAATCTTGATAATTAATATTTTTAAGTTCTGTTGAATTTAAACGTTCAAGTAATGTTTTTATCAATAGATAATTTGGCTGTATTACTTGGTGATGACCAATCAAATTTTAAATCTTTTCCACAATATTTATTGTTATAAAATTCTGAAAATATTTCAACTCCTGGATATGGACATTCATTTATATGAAAATCTTTATATCTTTCAAAAGAATCTGCTTTTTCTGATGAACATACATAAACTCCATATTTTTCTTCCGTTTTTCTACCATTAAATCCATAATATATCCTACTTTAAATGTTTTTAAAAGAGCAATATCTGCATCTCTAACTTCTCCCATAACTCCATCTTTTGTGTAAAAGAAAATTTGATGTATCTTCTTTATCTTCTTTTCATTTTCATTTTGAAGATTTTGATTTTGATTTTTTTATTTTTCATTTTCATTTTCAGTTTTCATTTCATTTTTTTTGATTTTCATTTTCATTTGATTTTAATTTTGATTTTGATTTTCATTTTCATTTTCATTTTCATTTTCATTTTCGACTCATTTTCATTTGATTTGATTTTTCATTTTCATTTTGATTTTTCTGTTTTGAATTCCCATTTTGATTTTGATTTTGATTTTCATTTGATTTTTACACAGTTTTCATTTCATTTTGATTTGATTTGTTCTATTTTTCATTTTCATTTTCACATTTCATTTCATTTTTCATTTTTCATTTCATTTCATTTTTCTTTGATTTTGATTTTTGATTTTCATTTGGTTTTCCATTTCATTTTATATATTTCATTTTATTTGATTTTTGATTTTTGATTTTGATTTTTCATTTTTCATTTTTTCATTTTCATTTTTCATTTTTCATTTTCATTTTTCATTTTTGATT